>CAVNZL010000006.1:1890000-2167500 GCA_963693355.1 Pontia daplidice
GCGAGTGCCCGCGCCCAGCGATTGCGACAAGTCAGTATCATGAACACCTGAAGCAGCTGTATGGTTCGGTATGGCAAGGGATCGACGATATCGACTCGCTCGTGTCGGCAGGTGGTACAACTTCACGGTGCTGGCGGCGCAGCTGAACGAGGCGGAGTCGGGCGTGGCGCCCACCGACTCGCGGCTGCGGCCCGACCAGCGCCTCATGGAGGAGGGGCTCTGGGACGAGGCCAACGCCGAGAAGCTGCGCCTCGAGGAGAAGCAGCGCGCCGCGCGCCGCGAGCTGGAGGCCGCGGCCGAGGACGCGGCGGAGAGGGGCGCCCCGCCGCCCGCGCCCCGCGCCCCCGTCTGGTTCACGCGCCAGGCCGCGCCCGGCCAGCCGCGCCTGCGCCACCTCTACAACCACAAGTACTGGGACTGCAAGCAGCGGCAGGACTGGGCCGCCTGCCCCGACATCTTCTAGCGACCGCCGCCTCCCCGCCCCGTTCCTAGTCACGTGTGACGCGCTGCCGCAGACGGGCTACTCTTCAGTAGCATACGTGCCCTTAAGTTCACTTCACGCTATCTTTCTTAAGGATCGATCTAAATTTGAATTTTGTTAATCAACGCGAAAAGACAGCGATGTTGTCTATGCGGCGTATATATATTTTGCGATTCTTGAGGCGGTTTATAAAAATATATTTAAGTAGCTTCTGTGTGGTAACTCGCGTTATAACAATTAGACTACATAAGATGTAACTGAAAAGTAAATCCTCTTAAATAATTATGTTTGTCAAAATATTTATTGATCGAAATATTTTAATTTCAGCGTTTTAAATTAACAGGTCCAGTCACATGACTTGTATTTATGAACTTTTAATTATACAACAATAACACATAAATATCAATTGAATTGAAGCACAAAAGACGTCCATGTTTCAATTATAAAAATTGTAATATTGTTAACATAACATTTTATCAACACAGTAACTTATCCGATCAATGTAACATGAAATACAAAATTGCATTTAATTTCAAAATTACATTATCTTTCAAATTACTTTTTGCTATTATTATCTATTCTTACATATAACCATAAAAGACATTGTTCATACTGCAAAAACTAAGTGCTGTTTCTACACTTTGTTAATTTTGACTCATTGAGTAAGGTACTATAGATATTTATAACTTATCGCGTCTTACTAACAGCTTAAATAATTCATAGCTATCACTATTCATTCCATATTTTAATATTCCTTTATGTTCACATTCATATATTATTGTTAGCTATATTTAAATTGCTTAAGATTTTCAGAGATAATATTTATGACATTTTTTTATAAAATTAAGGCTTAAGTTGAAACTAACGCTTACGGGGTTGGGCCTCAATAGGGGCTGATTAATTGTTCAATATTTAATTTATACAGAATGCAGACAACGAAGCTCCTTAATTTTGAAACTGGTATTTTTTTAACTTTACTATGCTGTACATAAAATAGAACTTGCTTTTTTACAAATTTAAAGTTACTACAAACATTAACCTTTTTCAAATAAAACTCATGATATTATAGTGTCTTTATATAAACAGTAGGTGCTTTATAAAGGATGTATATAATTTCCGTGTTTTGTATACTGACTTATTAGTTTATGTACCTTTGTAATATAATTATTAACCATTGACAGCGCAGAGAAAAATACATCCTTGATATTTCTGCTTCCAGTTATCACAGCCAAATTTCCAGCACACTAAGGCTTATTTATAATGTTTGTACCGTGTAAATAATGGCTGATATATTGCAAGTGTATTCCAGAACGAAGCGTCGTTGCAAATACACTTAGAGTAACGGTTCCGGGGGATGGGAATATAAGTTTTGAACTAGAGAAGCCCAATTCAAGGCAATGAAATGGATCCTATAGTCTGTCGTGTATCTCATCCCCCGCTCGGTCGGGACGTTTGAGCACTTTCAATGACAGTACGTGTACAATGCCTTAAATAGGAGTAACAACGCCAACAAGCGAGTTTGTATCAGATCCACGGCTGTCGTCTGGTTTTGATATCGACTCGTATGTGATGTAGATTATTTTGTAAGAACTATTACAAATTGTACATTTTCGAGTGGATGTAAGATAATTTGTTAATATTTTTATTAATAGAATGATGTTTGAATACAAGCCGTAACATCTGTATCATGTTATAAAAAATAAAGTATAATATTATAATATTTGGCACTTTTATTTGAATCACAAGTGACATATATAATAAAATACTTTTCCTGTTGAGACTATTCTCAGACTTAGGAAGCCTGCCTATTTATATATTCCAATAATATAGATTCCCGCCTCGGTCAACCTAACGCTTCGTGTGGCTCTGGCTCAGAGGCAGCAACCGACAAAAAAAAATTGGAATCTTTCCCAACTGAACATGGCACGCTCAGTCGATACCACTCTCCCGATATTTGTCTTTATTACATAGTTAGGTTTTTTTCTGTTCTCATCCATTTATATGTTTGAAGACTGTGTAAACCACACAGTTTGTGTTAGTCAATGCGGTCTCGAATCTTACTTCCATTCTTACACTGCCATGACGAATGAGATTTCAATGAATATTAGTGAGCTGACAATTCGGGGGTTAAATCAAAGGCTCCATGCGCGACAATTGCTTTTAGGTTCATTAGTTTTTAAGATTAATTTAGTTCATATCACATATACACTTCTGGTTTCTAGACAGCTTAGCTAATTAATTTTGTTATAAATTATACCTTTAGGTTTATGATATAAAATAAACTAATGTTTAATCATTTCAACATTTTTATTAAGAAAACGGAAACAGTGAAAAAGTACATAACTGTAAATTGTAGTTGGTTACAGTGTTTTGCTTATAAACAAATAATTTACAGTTCAAAACGTCTAGACTTTTACTCTGTTCGAAAAATAAATCTAGAAAGTGACTGGTACAATAACATGTAATGACTATAGGTAAACTACGACAATCATGATATATTTTATTTAACAAAGAAACAGAGTAAAAATATAGGATCGCAAGTTCGATAGATAAAGCGGTTTATTTTTCTACAATTAAAAATATAAAATAGCATCTGTTGCCTCATTCAATAATGTCGACTTGAATGCGAATCTAAACCGTCCAGCCTTGAAACCGAAGAAATTCCTTTATCTACATCCACATCGACAAAAGTGATTGGGAAAGACTACAACAGACATTTAGATAATACAAATAGTTAATATCTCGTAATATATATAATTCGCCGTTAGCGCCAATATTTGGAAAGCAACTTCTTTTTTACAAACCAATTTTAAATAACTGAGCGCGTTTTATTATTATTTTAAATAATTTTATCTATCGAAGAGCCTTCGAAATGTTTGCTATTAAATTAAACTTTTTCTTTGGACGTTAGATAGCGACGAGCTAGCAAGAATTGTTCTTACCCACAATAGTTTGTTTTAATTTTAAGTACATATGGAAACATCAGATTTTACAAATGTCAAAATAACACCTAATAATTTGATATAGCCAAAAAGTGTAGTTATTTAATATTTCTGCTCTCAAGCTCTCACTAAATTCGTCCACTTTTCTAATGTAAATAATAACGTTGATAAAAAATAGTTTTGCATATCTATTTACATATTTTACAAGGGAAAGAAATAATAAATAATATTTCTACACCTTTGATATGAGCATTTGTCAAGGAAATTGATACGAACCTCAACAAGAAATACAGCAAAGTATGAAGTGAAACTACATTTACGAAGCGACAGCTACACGAAGTTGAAGCCGTCAAAGCTTTGTTAAAACTTGACCAACAAAATGGCCGATTCTCTTTGCGAAAGTTAACGGGCTTTCAAGCCGGTGCCGTGTCTCAAGCATTTTTTCAATGCTTCTATAATGAAACGATGAAAACTATGTACACAATTTCGCACGAGTTCTACAAGATCACGAATCCAACCATTAAAAGTACATCAATAATATCGGTAACGTATTTTACATTTTCACACAATACAGGAAGGCAAAAACAGTTACCACGACGCATCAATTATATTAAATTGAAGTATCAGACATCCGCGCAGTATACGACTCAATATTAACGATGAACACTTTGTTACTTAAACGTATATAATTAAATTAAATTAGCAGTTTATTTTTTTTTACTTTTTATTTTAACACCGCGAGTTCGACAAATTACTTGGTGACGTATGTATGAAAATCCCGTTTACAAACTGAAAATTTTCATATTTATATTCGACGCAGACGCTTTCGTTATCGTTACAAATTATTTGTCAAAGTCATGGTCGGGCGAAAAGTACATAAAAACGTGTATTGCACAACTGCCAGCAGCGTGAAAAGAACTTTTCTGGCGCAAGCAAATTCTGTTTATGTTATTATATAAACAGAAAACTATAGCTGAAACAGTCAGTGACTGGAGATTTTTAAGCTATATCAGGTGAATTTGGTTCAGCGACAATTTATAGCCTTCTTTTTGGTGACCATATTTGGAACCATAGACAAGTTAATCGAGCTGCGTTAGGAAAATAAACAGCAACCACGACCTACACTATAAATGCAGTTTCGAAAAGCAAGTACTGGTGACGAATCCTGGTATATCTGAAGAAATAATGTGATGCGTCTTCTTAGAAACACACGAAAACTTCACAGCATATAATTGAGTAATGCTTAGACGTCCTACATTCCTTAATGACTGACCTTTATTTACATAATTTCACATTTAGATATACTTATAGTAAACATTAATAATTTATGTTATGACATATTAACACGATTTATACTAACATACGCTAAGATTAATATTTGAAAAGGCTTTCGGATTTAGTAAAATATTCGACTAGTTTAATAACGGAAATTTACTTTTCACAATTCTTCATATTATTGTATTAGTACGATTGAGATGACCAAATGAATGAAATAGATATAGTATGTATGAGGTATAGGAATAAAACATTTATTTATTTAGAAGAAACGACGAACATGGTATCCGTTCCTGCTAAGAAATGCAACGTGTCTCCTAGCATTTTTAAAAAACAAATGGAGGATATTCGCATTTAAATCTTGTTGCCGAGTCAACTAGACTTGAGTTCATAACAGCTAGTAGTTTGAGACTAGAATAGAATAGGCCTATTTTTTGGTATAGCAAAGTCCGTATCTATAAGTACGTACGCGTACGTACGTATGCGTACGTACCTGTACGTAACAGGTCCCTCCGGACGTATAAGTATCGAATGGTATTTTGTGGCTGTTTGAAATTACCTGAAAGCTATTTTAAGAGTATAGCCGAATATAAGGTTAAATATTTTGTGTGCCATATCCTCCATCTGTTTGAAATATATGAGAATAGTTATTATTTCTGTACAATTTATATCAACGAAGTATAGACTATATTTCTCTATTAAAAATAAATGTATTCTTAAAATTCAAAGTGTAAATACGGTGCCTGTACGACAATCGTCTCGCTCAGTAATTCCAATCCAATTTTTATATTTAGTCTTGAAGCAATAGCCGTTAAATGTAATGTATCATTTACTTTGTTACGAACCTCCACAGCTAAATCGTACTGGCACCATTCAGCTCATTCAAGTTCAAACAACGACCAACCAAATTCAGAGTATAAAAGTATAACTTAAAAAATACATAACAAATTAGGATATCAGTATCTAGTCTAGTTATTATATAGAGAGAATTAATCGCATAGTTGTGATTATTAACAGAAACAAAGCGCGACGCAATCCGCTTCGGTACAAGGGAATTTAATCGCGTCTTAAGCTAACGTTGCGTCACGACACAGCATGGGTCACAGTAAATGACTAGGTTTACTTGGGACGTCGCTATGCCAGTCAATGTCGTGGCGCAACAGCATTGAAATACACCACGACGACACTACACCAAGAAAAGACACCAATTGCGGTTCATGACATTAAATAGCTCATATGCACATATTTACAAGCACAAATGTACGGATCACTCGTCACACGCGCTATTCGAGAGGTATACCGGACGAGCTGTCTATTCGCTGAAATACCGCACTTTCCCGTTGCTGCATCGGATAATGTCCTCCCAGGCTGAAACAGCGAAATATGTTTTTATGATTAATTATATAATTAATAATAAAAAAATTTTAATATTTGTATAATGAATAGGTTTGCAGCGTACCCGTGCCCACGTAGTCGACAATCTGGTGCGTGTGCGTGGACAGCGGCAGCAGCGCGGGCGGCACGTAACGCAGGGCGGCGCAGCCTGCGGTCACCGCCACGCCCTCCAGCAGGTCACACCGGGCGCGCCTGGCGCCGCCCAGCAGCTGCTCGTTGATGTCGAAGCCGAACGTGACGCCGTCCATGTCGCGGCCCCTGGCCGCCGCCGCCAGCAGGATGACGGGCGGCCGGCGATCGCCCACCACGTCGGGCGCCGGCTCCGCGGCTCGCGCCTCGCCGCGCTCCTTGCGCGCCGGCCTGGCCCCGCCGCCGCCGGCCTTGTCGCGGGGCCGCCGCGCCGCTAGGGCCGGGTAGCCCTCCATGGCTTCGGCGGCCGGCGCGACGGCCTTCCGGTCGGCCGCCGGCCGCTCCTTGGGCTCGTCGCCCTCGGCGTAGAAGTTGCAGGACTCGATGAGGTCGGGAATGTTGTTGCGCGTGCGCGCGATGTCCGCGTACGAGGCGAGCGGCGGCGGCGGCGCGGGGGCGGGCGGCGGCGGCGGCGGGGGCGCCGGGGCCGCGTCGAGGTCGTCGTTGGAGTCGTTGCTGCGCTCGGAGGGCGAGGCGCGGGGCTCGGGGGAGGGCGGGGGCCGCGCGGGCTCGGGGTCGTCGGGGCGGCGGCGCGGCTTGCGGCGCTTGGTGACCGTCTGGAAGTCCGTGAGCTCCGCCTCGTCGGGCAGCAGCAGCGCGGCGCGCGCGTCGTCGCCCCACGAGCGGCGCTCGGGCTTGGCGGGCGGCGCGGCGGGGCGGCGGTGCGCCTCGGGCTTGTCGGTGAGGTCCTCGAGCTTGGTGCGCGAGCGCTCCTCGAGCGAGGAGGCGCGCTTCACCTTGTCCTTGTCCTTGCGGCGGTCGCTGCAGCGCTTCTTGCCCTTGTCGTCGGAGTCGTCCTTGTGCTTGGCCCGCGCCTTGGGCCCGCGCGCCCCGTCCGCGTTCGACTCGATGAAGCGCAGCACCTCGTTGAGGTCTTTGTTGCCCTGGTAGCCGTCTATCTGATGCGACTTGATGACCGTCTCGTTTTTCGAAGACTTTTTCCGCCTCGGCTTCTTCTGTTGACTGGATCCAGACGCGGGCGAACTGAATCCGTGGACAGCGTTGCCGTTTTCGTCGAGAGATTTCTGTAAGCGTTAGAATCGTTAGGAAGAAGGAAGTTGGGTCGGCGACGTGAGGTGAAGTAGAGCGCACCTTGTTTTCGTCGGCGGAGGGGCAGGCGTCGGAGGCGAGCAGCAGCCCGCCGAGGGCGCTCGTCGGAAGCACGTTGCGCGTCAACTGAGCCAAAAGTCCGATTAGATTTGCCGCAGCGGCTCGAGCGAGGACCATTTATCAAGGCAATTTTATTTCACTAAATATAAACTTTCGTAGGGAAACATATTTTAAACACATAAAAGATTAATTTAAGGTATGAGACATAGAGTATAAGAACAATACCTTCTGGTCTACGGCGACCGTTGACTGCGTAGTAGACGTCGTGTTGCAGCTTGCCACAACCTCTGGTGTTGTGATGCAACTGAATGGAATAGCGGAATCGATCTGAAAAGCGAGAGAAAATACTTTAAGACACATCCCTCGGAAACTTCGCGTACATGATCATCAAATTCCTACCTTTTTAGCATTTGCGGCAGGTTTTTCTTTGACAATATTAGGTGAGCAATCACTATAAAGAAGATATCTTAACGCGTTCTTTTTAGAGGCATTGTTCTTATCGGGCTCAGGGTTAACTTTTTCCTTTTTATCATTTCTGTTCTTAGATTTTTTTTCGGAGCTCACTCTGGGATTAGAAGAGCAATTCGATTCGATTTCGGTTATTTTGGCCGAACGATTGACTACATATCTAGATTTCATAAGACTCTCACGGATACTAAGAAAGATACAAGAATCGCTGTATAAATTGCTCTCAATTGGTTTATTATTGATTTCATTTTCTTCGTTAGGTTTTTCTGAAGGATTGGTTTTCGCCCCCGATACTTTTATTTCTGTCGTAATTTCGGTACTGTTGGGTAAGTTTTGCTCGATATTGGAGTTTTCAGTGGCGGAAATCAGAATTCCATTACTATCATTAATACTAGAACTGTTGTCCGATATTTCATAATTTATTAATTTCTTTTCCAAGTCTGAGTCGCTTTGTGCATTTTCTTTGGAAACAGGTTCTAAAGTACTTTTGTAAGACGCAATATTGTTGTTACTCTCATTTTCATATTTATTTGGTTTCAATTCATCTGTTGTGAAACTATCTTCAGTGCAAAATCTATTTTCGCAAGAATTGGGCTTCATATTGCGAGTCTCTATTTCATTTATGTTTACTAGTGGCAATTCTTTTAAACTAGTATTCAACGAAGAAGTGTCTGAATTTTTGTTTTTCTTCTCCATATGATTTCCCTTTTCTATTTTATCTATTTTTATTTTTGAAGGGTTACATGCAGTTTGTATTTGGTCTGCACAATCTATTTTCACTTGAAGCTTTGGTTTTTCAGTTTTAGCTGCTCTCTTTGATTTTTTTGTTGAGCTTATTAAAACTATGTTATCCTTAGTACAACTTTCATTCAGATCTTCAAAAGAATCAGCTTTTTGTATAGTCATGTTTCTAATATTTTTTGGGTTTATTATCTTTGATAAAATAGGAGTAACTAAACCACTGCCCACCCTCTTGAGTCTTCTAAGACTAATATCACTTTCATCACAATCACTTAAATGTAAAACCCTGTCTTCAGGATCAAATTGGTTTCTTGGAATGTTCTTTAAACTTTTATCGACTTTAGACGGATTACTTTCGTTAACATCAATAGTTTTTCTATTACAACTATCCACATCCTTAATGTTAGTGCTATGTTTGACATCTTTCCAGGCAGTTTCAGAGAAAATCGCCCGAGCAGTGTCGAACTGCTCGCCGAGGTAGTGGAGTGGGAGTCTGGTGTAGCGATCCAAGCTGCCGTACCACATCTCCACTCTGCTATTCCACTCCACTTCGGCAGCATCCGTGTGTTCAGCGCCGGAGCCGCGCGGTTCCTTGCCACCGGGAGCCTCATCAAGTACGTTACCACCACTGTCGCAGGGGGATTCCTCGCGGAGGCAGAGAGCCCTCATGAGTTTATTTTGGCCTGCGTAGGGGTCGTAGAGGGCCGGAGTGTCGTGAAGCCTCTGGGGTGGGCCAGCTGTGGGGAGGTCGCGGTTGCTGCGGGAAGTGGTGGTACGCACCTGGTTGGAGGCGGTGGTGGTGGTGACCGCGCGGCCCGTGCCCACGCTGCCACTGCCGATCTCCAACGTGGCGCGCGCCGTGTACGTCATCGGGAACAGTGGCTTACTCCGCCTGGGGACAAACGCCATCGTTACTCACGCGGTACCAACCAAGGTTGAGTGATGTTCAAAATGCCTTTCACCCATACTAAAATTGGCATAGCATACTGAAATAATATTAAGAAGTATAAATAATCTAATAACGAATACAGAGAATTGGAATAAGTTGACATGTTTACAGATATTTATGAAAATTAAATTCTATTAAAATCCTAAAATCACTAGCCAATTATTGAAATGACTACAACAATATATTTCTGTTTGGCTAAAGGAAACTTTTAAATAATATCGCCTGGGCCATCACGACAATTCCAGCACAAAATCTCAAAAAGCACTTGACAAGGCAACGCATTTAGAGATGAAGAGAAGTGGTAACCTGGGAACAAGTTCGATGTCTCCGGGCGCATTGGCGTCGCTGGCGGATACGCGGCGTTCGGTGAGCGGCGGAGGGTTGACGCACCGCACCGTCGCCAGATACCCGCCACGGGTCGGCTCCTCGCTCAAGAGAAATGCTGAAGCACGAATACATTTAACCTTTAAAACATCTAGCGTAATGTAAACTTTGAATGCGTATATTATTTATTTTCAGAATAAACTCTAGATTGGAGCAAGCGTCTGCTAGAAATATAGAATAGTTCACATGTGTCTACTCCGGAGGGCAAGCTGCCGCCGTGGTGGGTGCGGGCCGACACGTTGTGCGAGTGGTGGTGCCTCCGCCTGGGCGCGGGCTCCGCCGCCATCGCCGCCACCAGGTCCTGCAGGCTGGAGTGGTGGTCGCGCCGCCCCGCCCGCCCCGCGCGAGCCGCCTCGCACGCTTCCTCGTCTTGCTCCACTTTCTCCAGCAACTCCTGACGAAGCGAGCCTCATTAACGCGGGCTAAGGCCTGGCATCTTATTTGAATGGGGCCAATTAAATTATGATCATTTAAAAAAGGAACCTTCAAACAATCAAGAAGTAACTAACACAATAATTTAATAAATTCCGTATGATATTAGCATATGTAATTTATCTTCCTTGTTATATATTTTCTGTTTTATCACATAAGTGGCAATTATTTAAACAACTTAATTACTACAATAGCTAGTCCAGCTATTTGAGTATAATATAGTAGTACCGTAATGGTATTTATAGTAATCTCTTCAAAAATTATTAATATAAAATAACTGAATAAAAAAGTAAAGTATAATTGAGCTTTATTTTTTAAATAAAATAAATGTTCAAACACAGTTATCACTCAACGAAATTTCTTATAACCGTGACGCTAGGTCATTCCAACGGTGCATTTTTTGTTCGTGTCGAAAAGACGCGAAGAATTGCCATACATTTTCAAGTCTACAGAGGAAATTTTACACATCTATATTTTAGACTTTTAGACTATTCATGCAGCACATATTACTAAACGCTATTTAACATAAGCTCAGTTGCAACAAAGTTTTGTGTAAAATGCCAGATTTAATTTTCCCGTCTAGTTCTTTATACGTTCGCTTTGCGCGAACTTATCAAGGACGCAAAGCAAAAAGATACCTTGAAGAGGCTGCTCTTTCCCTCCCGGTCTTTGGGACACTTGTAGGTGAACGCTTCATCCAGAAGTGCGCGCAACTGTCCGTCGTCTAGACTCTCCACCAGTTTGTTCTGAAAAAATCATCACATACTTTAACTTCACTTGCTATACTCAACTACTATATTGATTATTCATCATTGGACAGCTTATTATCTATCAAGTGACATGTTTTATTGAATCAGTCTAATCGCCTAATACGCTACAAAGTACGAATTACATTGAAAATAAAAGTGAATGTCATTCTAGCCCCTAACTTAATTTTGACTTAATTATTTTGTCTCATTTATTTTAGTAGTAATATTAAATAAGTATGTATGCATTTCTGATTGTACCACTTCGTCAAATGTATTTTCAATAATAATTTCCTTCTATGAATCTATTCCTATTTATTTCATGTGACAATTATTTTTCACCTTGTTGTTTGCTAGAATAAAGTATCTGTTTTGTTTCTTTAGTAAAAAATAATAATTCAAAACACGCGAAGCTACATCGGAACTAAGGAATACCTTAACGATCGCGAGCGGTTGCCATTGGGTATCAATTACATTTTTGCATAAATTTCGTATCTACGTTACCTTAACAACAGTATCAGTAATGCCAACGCCTAATATCGGCGTAAGTTATCAAAACAATAATATATATGTAACCTTATCATAAGCAACACGGTCATGGTCAAATTTTGAGAACGCTAAAAGTCAAACACAATGATCCCTATATGGTTTTCGATCGGTATTTTTGTCCTTAACACTTGTTGGTTTTGTATTTCTGTGTAGATTTATAAAAAGGCATTAAATCAAGACAGTTATTCTTCACAAAGAAACCGAATGGTGTTAATAATCTTTAGCAGCGCCTATCGTTATAATTATAAGTCACTGGCGCTCGGAGTCGTCCATGAAATGTAAATTGCCATACAACTAGGCCAGAAGTTTTAGATTAGGTACAGATAGTTATCAGAACAACAAGTCAATGTTTGCGGATCACGTAATAAATTTCGTAACGTCTCGGTCTATTAGTCTCTGAATCATTAGCTCCAAGGCTATTTATTCGCCGAGGAGCATTTTTAGCGACTCTGTTATTTCTCGGGGTTATATCTACTACATTAACAAATTGGTACACTTTCTACTGACTATTCATTGTTTGTGTTGAAGTAGAACACGTTTAAAATACTCATTAAAAATACATCGAATCCCGAAACCACAAAATTTGACGCGAGAACAGTAGCGAACTATTGTCTCATAGGTATTAAATTACGTTGCTTTGTATCATTAACAAAGGTCGCAAATAGCAACGTTTTGAAATTTCATTATAATTAAATCACCTAGTAATCTGATACGTCATTTGTCCGTTTCTTTAGGTTTAAAGTAAATTATTTAAAGTGGAACTTTAGCTTTACATAACTCAGTGTTTAATTAAGTCAATCATTCCTTACGACTATTTATAACCGAACTTATTCAAATATATAGAGTCAAAATTTCTTTTCTTCGGGTGATAAGTGAATAACACGGTAAAAATAGTTGACACAGAAACGGATCATCAAAGTTGGTAAATTTTATGAAACAAAACTGAGAGACTGTTTGGGGAAAATTAAAAAATATTTTTAAACAAAATGCATATTATTCTTTGAACTTGACAAGATATTGGATCCTTTTTTTGTGGTCGTTATTATGCGATCTCCTCGATCACCTCCGAAATCACCTCTTCGCCGAATAGTAATAGTATCCAATTTTAGATTTATTTTTAATTACCATACACCGAATTTACTCTGACATGAAATAAAGAGACCAACCTTTATATCTAAGATGTATTTGCGAATTAATCATGGTCCATGGTATCACTTCGTTATTCTCCTTCATACGAATGATAAATCAATTCATATTCTTATTTCTATAAACCTATTTGATCTTACACGCTACAGAATAAATACAATAGTTAATAAATATGCACAAACGAGATAAATAAAAATGGAATAAGCTCGGTACGATATCGCATTTTTTCCATGCCCAGTAGACGCTTAAGCGTGAAACCGAGACAGTGTGTCCGCGAATCGGTGGAGCTGAGCCAAAATGACGTTATTTACCAGTATCACCGTCTTAATACTGCATACCACATATGCTTTTCAGTAAACACTTATTTGCATGACTAATTAGACTGCCCGTCTTAGCACCTTGATTACGTAGTGACGGCCTTTATGTACAATAACAATTGTAATGCAGAATCTCGCTAGCACAATACTACACTACTTTACTGATAATTACCGAATAAAAATGTATGTTTAATGTTGATCCACAAAAGTATGATCACATCTCTGAACTCCATATACAGCTTGGATGGTAAGCTGTGTGCTTTCGGCGTGATCACATTCAAATTCGCCCTTCCCGATGGAAATTTGCTGGGTGCCAATAGTTCATAGTGTACGCTCTTCGGAACGTTCTATCCTTGAAATCCTATCCCATAACGTTTCCTTTCTTGGCGAATCTTATCATGTGTCCGCAGTAAGGTTGTGAAATTCACTTCCTGTCTCTATCCGCTTAGCTCCCACACCGACTTCCTTAAATCTTTAGTGTATAAGGATTTCCTGTGTCGTGTCCCTTACATAAACATGAAAAATCGTTCTCGTGATTTGACATGCATGTTTGCTTCATTTTCTTAGCTTAATAAATAAGTAAAAAATAGTGATTGATTTGGCCAAAATCATCTAAGTTTGTTTGTTACCAACAAAGAGATTAATAGAAAATTAGAAATGCTCTTATGTACAGTATAATTTATTACAAATTTCATCTTTTTAATTATTATTATATAAGAGTAGCTAATTTAACTTAATTAGCGCTTTCGGAAGTGAATCTCAAATAATTGGTTCGAAATACATGTCTGTGTAACGGTTTATTTTCAAAATTTAAATAAATCAAAATTGTATTATAACTTATATGAAATAAGTTTTGTAAGAAAAGAATATTAACTATAGTATTCATTCTATATATTCTTTTATTTGCATGTTTGTGTCCCGTTAATTGAAACGCGTTTAAGAACTCATCTATATGTATATCTGTGATATTTTTTCTAATTAATTGTAACCTATAATATAAATCAATTTCATCAAAAAATCATCCAAAATTTCGCACTCTGGCACACACACTAAAGATACTTGAAATGTATCGTGAAATATTGCCTAGGCAATGTTGAAGGTAAAGTCAGATTGTATTGTTCGTCGATACTTGGTCCATCTCATTTTATCAGAAACAAGGAAAATCACTTAACCTACTTACGTGCAACAAAAAAACGGATAAGGACTTTCACAATTTGCTAATACCATTTTACCTCAAAATAATCGGATACATTATGCATATGAAAAGAAAGCATAATATGTATTATTATAAATACTATCATATATTATTAAAATTTATTTAGCTACTTCGTCTGCGCGGATTGCTTACTCTTGATTTGTTAATGCTTAACTACACTAATAAATAAATACTGTAGCGACATCCAAAGATTCAGATTATTTTTATTTAATACTAACTGTTGAAGCATTGTTAGCCGGTTTACGATGTGTGGTACTTTTACCTATAGGTACAATTATGAAATATAAATATAGAATGTCTTGTTATACAAATTTTGTTAGTCTAGTAGTAAGTTACTAAAAAATAATCAACTTTCCTATAAATAAAATAAAATTCTCATTTAATTATATAATTAATCATTTATAAAGTTGGCAATTTTCACAGGTTTGTAAGATAAAGTTTAGTATTTATCGATGTATGTTTGTATGGGATACCTATTTATTATATCTGGGAATAATGGACCAAAATCAACAAATTAAATATTGGTCCCCTTTGCGTCATAGGACGTTATGCTGGACACTGTTTTATAATGGTTCACTTTCCTACGAGAACTCATATCTTTTATGGTATTTATAAATTTTATAATATTATAGATAATTATTACGTCTCGTCTCCTGTTTTCTCGGTAGTCGTTTCACACAAGTCTTGGTACTATTGCAATATTGCTAAAATTAACAAATTTACGTCCGCCTTACACAATAGACTTGAAAAACAATTTCTGACACCCTTTTTGTAATATTATTTCCCGCCGGAGCCCGACATTTATAAGGCATCGATAAATTTTATAATACAGATCGTGGGGCAATCTAAGGTATCAAAACGTAAAATTTTGTATAATTTTTTATTTATCCAATTCTTGTTTGCCCAGTTGAAAAAAAGATGCTTGATGAACCACTACGGAATATTTCATTTAAACGGCCAAACAGACGGAGAAACAAAAGATTGGGATAAAAGTCTGGACTCGGTTTTTAGCATGATTCTCAATCTACAGAAGTTCGAAAGAAAGTCATTTCATAGAAATCTTAAAACTGAAAATTAGGCTAAACTACAACTGCATTACTTGCAGTTTTAGATATAATTTAACAAAGACGTTTTTACAAATACACAATGACATGAATTGGCAAATTAATTTCTTATCGTGAATCACATTCTTCGAATAAATAACACAAATAAGAGATGTGTATGTAATAAACACGTCAACATCGGGCAGACGTATTTTTAGTCTAGTATTCATTTTCGTGTAATGAAATATGACGCTTTTGGGAGGCGTTGCCTCATTGTGGAGGTGTGTTCAGGGTCAGTGGCGATTAGCGTCACAAACTCACTACCCTTAAGAGTTCCTGATCATTGAAAAGCTCACACTAAATAATAAACACGTGGAAGACGACAAATCCTGCCCAAAGCAACATGACGACAAAAAAAGCACTCATGATACAAATAGCCTAATTAACTTAACCATATAGATACAGCATAGATAGCGTAATTTAATTAAATGGATTTACGATGAAAAAATTGTGAAAAATATAAATATTGAGTTTTGCAATATCAAAGGAATCAAATACCGTAACGATGCGCTAGATATTTTTAACGATAACCTGCAGTGTTGAAACATTGCCAAGGATAGGTTTTGGGAGTTTTGCTGTAACTTAATGGACATTCAGGTAAGATAATCCATAGTTAAGTTATCATGGCATTTTCTAGAGAAGCACGAGCTTATAATCCTATTAAAGAATTAATAATTTTGTTCATATAACATTATATATAGATTTAAGTATAATGAAATTTTATTGTTCTTAAATATGATACAGAGATTAATTTTTTGGAGTATCTATACAGCTAAGTCATAACACATGCATTTACCTCTTAAATAATTTGATACTACATACGGAGCAATTTATTCAAGAAAAATAAATTACTCCAGATGTGGTATTCAAAACAGGATTTATTAGAAGATTCAAACAAAATCTGTCCTTCTGGCTTTATGAATAAGTTTTCCTGGAGTAAACTTCAAAATAATTTTGTATTATGTCTCGATAACAGTGAGTGGGAGGCTAATGGCTTAAGTTTTTTCCTCTTTACATTGTTCTATTAAATTTAATTGCTAAAATAGCCTACTATTTTATTGTTTAGCAGATATGTCCCATTTAGGACCACCTTCCTACCACCTTCTAGTACTTATTAATAGAAGTATAGATGTGTACGAAAATAAATACCATAAACATGGAGTCTTAAATACATTACAAGCTTTAAGATTTGTAAAGCTTTTAACATTGTAATGAATTCTCAACAAATACAAAGAAAAACACTTATTTTAGTTGAGTCCCAAGCATTTAACCCAATTTTTTTTAACACAATGATATCATCCCTCTTCTGGTAAAGTCACCTTGGTAACACACCATGTTGAAAGAAGACAAATTATACTGTTTACTTCAATTATGATTTTGTAAAAGAATATAATGAGGGTTTATGTATATATATATATATATATATATATATATATATATATATATATATACATACATACTTACTTATATAGAAATTTGAAAAGGCATGTACATTGAGTTTTTTACATATTACAGGATAAAAAGTAAATTAAACAAACTACATTTATTTTCATAGGATAAAGCTTGAATTCTGTGATATACTTTGTTACCTACATTCATATTTTGATTCAAATAATTAAAATTCTTATCATTATGTTAAAAACTGCAAACAATATAATCATAATGGTTTTTCAAAAATATGCCGTTATTATAAACATTATATTAACTATATTAGAGTATTTTTGGAGAATTTTTTTGTAAAATCTAGGATGACTAGTAATACTATCTGCGTGCAGTGTTACATTTTCGCGTAAGCTGGGAAAACGGTTATGTATGTATACAGTAGCTAATGTATAATAATAAAAATAAAATTATGGAGAATAATAATAATAATATTATACGTATACTTACTGTAACAAAATAAAAACTAAAAAAATTAACGTACCTCTACATCATTGTTGGGAGGCGCTGTAGAAGACCGAAGTTCAGAAGCACTTGAATGTTCTTTACTGTTGTTGTACAGAACTTTAGAATCGTCACTGGAAATATTAACGACAGCTTTATCAGGGGCTTTCGGTTCCTTATCATACTCCGGCGAAGGAGCCATCTTGAAGGAAGAGGAGACAGATGACACAAGTCTTATGACTTTTTAACACTAAATTCACTTTTCTATGCGAAAACTCCTAGGATTTAAAAATTAATCATTGTTTTAAGTATCTAACTATGTTCACCCACAGTCCCATCAATTATATAATTAGGATTTTTCATTTTTGGTGAATTAAATCAACATTTCCACAAAATAAGCGAATCAAATTTTCAATGACTTCGCTTATGAAGCGCCCTCATACGGCGAAAAAAGGAAACATGCTTTTTCATTCTTTATTATGATTAAATTTTTCAGCCAGCAACACTGACTTTAATATGCTCCATAGAAGAAAAAAGTATTTTTCCTAAAACATTATCATATCTTATTTAACTATAGCAAGATTTAAATAAAAAACCCTAGCACGTGACTGAATTTCTTTAATTAACTTGTTTTAAATGCCTTTCATCACACTTAATAAGTATGTTTTCGAGAGTTCCCTCGAAATCCAAATTCCAATGCATAGTTCATTGATACAATATTTTTGGAGAAAAAAATTGAATAAAATAAAATACTCATAGTTTAAAATTATGTAGTTCGTTATTAAACACCTAATTATCATTAGGTGTATATATATGTATATATGAGTTATCACTCATCATAATGTGTTTCTACTTAGTTCTAATCGTTTTTATAATATTAATAATTAAGAAAGCGAGATTGTGATATGTACTTAAGTAAACAGAACGTGGAATTCGAATAGCCCTGCTATTGAGAATTCCGCGTTATTGTGAATTTGGTGTAGATTCAAACAACATAATCTAATGGCGAATTATGCAAAAAAAATTATATATCCAAATTATCAAACCAATAATTATTAAATAAAAAGTCGTTTTGAGTAAATTTTATCATACTGAAATATCGGGCATTTTAGAGGAATTTGAACAGCAGGTCTACTGCAAGTGAGTAAGCTTTTCTTATCTCTGTTTTTAGAAAACTAAAATTTTGTAATTTGTCTTCAGTAACTTAAAAACATTGAAACCTCATTTAACAACATATATTTTAAATTCTCATTGAAACTAGTGTACCTTGTGACTTGTTTTGGTTCAAATTATCAACACCACAAATAGTTTTTTTTATAAACTAGAGGCACACGGGCAAGTGATCTGATTCAATCTGATTTTAAGTGATAGTGACATAAGTTTGTTCGAAAAATCGTGAAGATCATCTGATGTCAAAATATATTTTTTACTTTATTCAAATAAGCGGCATTAATGCTCTAACTTCATATTTCGTGTTACACATAGCTAGATTATTTCATTTTAAAAGTAATATTTAGTAATGTTGCCTTTGTTACTATGGCGTGCTTTATGGATTACAATCTGTGATTACAATGGACATTACATGAAAACAAAATATAAAGAATTTGACCGGTGTCAGTTGTCACTTTTTTATTTGTTATTTTATTTGGGTGTGTACGCTGTACAGTGTATCTGAAATCCTAATTTGCGGTAGAATTACTAACTTAATTACTTAACTTAATTACATTTTCTAGTTAATTGAATTTTAAAGCAAATCTGTACTGGAAAAAATGGCTGAAACTAAGGAGAATATTTTTTTGTTTGTTCCAAATATTATAGGTTCGTAATTTGTCTTAAATATGTGATATAATTATTATCAATTTACATGTTACTTTATCACATTTTAGGATATGCAAGAATAATCCTTGCAGTCTTATCATTTTATTATATGCCCACACATTGTGTGTTAGCTGTTACCTGCTACATAGTATCGGCTCTCCTTGATGCAATTGATGGTCATGCAGCCAGATACTTTAATCAGAGTAAGTATGTAATGTTTATATTGTATGGATTTTATATAATTCAATTACCAAATTAGCTTTGGTGTTAGGCTTGAATGGAAGATATGAAGTTGAAATTATGTTTTAATATATTTTTTTTTGTATGTCCAATATTTATTGAGAGAATGTAAAAGAGAAACATAAGGTTTCATTTATTTTTGAAGTTTTAATATGGTCATACATTTATTGATTTACTTATAGGTACCAAATTTGGTAGCATGTTGGACCAACTTACTGATAGGGCTGGTACTGCTGCCCTCATGATGACTTTGGCAACTTTTTATCCTAAATACACATTTTGGTTCCAAATATCTATGATTATTGATATTTGTTGCCATTGGCTGTATTTTCATTCTTCAACATTGCAAGGAAAATCTTCCCACAAATTTATAGATATGTCGGAAAACCCTATTATGCATATATACTACACCAACAAAATAGTCCTCTTCTCTATGTGTGCTGGAAATGAAGCATTCTATGCTGCATTGTATGTGAGCAACTTCTACACTGGATTTACAAGTAAGAATTTTTAAAAATATACCTATTTTAAAATTAATGATGTTTTAATTTTTGTTTATATATTTTTGTACATTACTTGTTCTTTTTTCTAAAAAAAACTGGTATATAATTTATTTAATTACAGTTTTTGGTCTTGGAATATTTCCCCTGATTGCTATCCTGTCAGCTCCTGTAGCTATAGTCAAGACATTAATTTCTGTACTTCATGGAATTGTGGCATCTATTAACTTAGCTACCATTGACCTTCAAGAGAGAGCAGCAATATCTACTAAACAAAGTAATTAAAGAACAAGAAATCTTTATTGTAAACATAATCATGGATTTATACTATTTTCATGTACAAGTATCAAAAATTATATTGTTGTTTGCATTGTTTTATCTGTAATAAGATGTGATGTTTTTTATACTTAAGTTTAATATTAATTTTTTTTCTCATATAATTTTACTAGCTAGTCAGCTAATATTTTGTGATAATTTAAGCATTTCATTGTGTATAATTTTTTAATGTTTTATTTGAAATAAAAAATATTATTAGTGCTAAGATATAGATTATTCTATTTTGTGTGTAGCAATACAAAATATTTATTATGTACATGTTTTAATTAAATTGATTATCTGAATTTATATACAAACTATGTCAAAGGTTTTGAAATAGTAGGGTAACTTTTGAAGTGTTTGTACACAAATTAGATGAATCTTGTCTAAAGCTAGATAAATTGTTTCACTTTTGCAGTTGGTTTGCTACAAAGAAAATAAAAATTAGAAACTCCAAGTCAACTTTTTTAACTATAGGTGTTTATTATTGTGAATTTTAGTGATGTGTTCTCTTCTTTCAATATATTGCTTTATTGTTTCGTATTTGAATTATACATAGTTTTACTGATGTACGTAGTATTTGTGGGTGATTAAATCGATTATATATAAGCTATGCTTCAACAAAGCTCTGCAAAATAAGTCTTAATTATACTAGGTAATAATTAATACCTTACGTAATTTCTACTTACTTCCTCCACATGACATCTCTTGTATACAAAAAAAAATTGTTCAAGTAAAAGGACAATGTAATAAATTACTTTTGTTAATATTTTAATTGAATTTAAAAGCTGAACTGGACCTGTTGTAATACATCGTACATCAAAAAAAATGAAAAGGAATTGCATGTCCTTTTTACAGTTTCAATTCGAGAATATATGATCTTGGAATTTTCATACACAATACAATTATAGTGTTCCACTAATGTGTTTGGTATTTAATTTACTATAATTGTGTAACAATTAATTTTGTTTTGTTCTGTAAATTAATTGAAAAAGAATTGAACTGTCCTTATGAATGTTGTATATTCAATAAAAGAGGTATGTTATAAAAGCACTTTATTTTAACATAAATTTTAATGCTCACTGCTAAGAAAACAGCACTTGTATTACAATGAAGAACTTTTCAAAAGAATTTAATGTTATGAATATATTATAATAAAGAAAATAGTTAATACTAAAATATTAGTGCAAAAGTACAATGTACTGCAGAAAGAAAATTAACCTTTAAGACTACTCATTCCAGCTCTCATAATTTCATCAACAAGAAGTAAGTTACTAGCAATTACAGAGCAGGAGTTTAATATTTGTTTCTTTACAATATAATTGTCATAGATTCCCATATCTGTGGGTTTAATTGCTTCACCACTGCTGAGGTCTAAGCCAATTGGATCAGGACTCAAACGGGCTTCCTCTTGCAACTTCACAATAGTATCTTGTGCATCATAACCAGAATTAACTGCCAAAGTTTTGGGGATAACAAGAAGAGCCTCAGCATAAGCTTGGATTCCAAGGCGAGCTTTTCCTTTGACGGTGTCCTTGAACTTCTGAAGTTCCAAATTAGTTTTTATTTCAAATGCTGCAGCTCCTGGTACAACACATTTGTCTTCAATAGCATTATTGATTGCACGTAGACCATCACGAATGGCATCCTTAATCTGAGTGAGTGTGTGTTTGTTTGGGCCTTTGATAAGAATTGTAACAGACTGTGGGTTCTTACAGTTTTCAACAAATG
Organism: Pontia daplidice; assembly: GCA_963693355.1. Classification (NCBI taxonomy): domain Eukaryota; kingdom Metazoa; phylum Arthropoda; class Insecta; order Lepidoptera; family Pieridae; genus Pontia; species Pontia daplidice. The sequence continues at coordinate 1,911,932 of CAVNZL010000006.1, forward strand.
TGTATTTCTCTTCACCAAGAATATGTTCATAGACTAAGCCAGCATATCCAAGGCATTCCTCTGTCAGATCATCCACCGAGTTCATAGCAGAACCACCACAAGCAAGTGCTAAACGTTCCATGTTACGGCGTTTTGCTCTGCGTAGAGCAACTATGCCTTCCTTTGCAAAGGCATCTAGTGAGAGAGGATCAATTCCTTTTTGGTTAATAACAACAAACGACTTGTCTGTGCCATCACAGAGTTTCTTCTTAAGAGCAATAATCTAAAATAGAAATTATAGTTTCATAATAGAAAATAGATAATATATAGACAAGATATTTATTATTTAAATTATGACATCATAACTACAGCAGGAAACATGAAAAAACAGAACCTAATGATATTCACTAAATACCTTTTTAACCCTAAGGTCAATAAAATCTCTCTCAGCAGCAACCAGTTTTTCTCTGTCTTCAGCCGATTTATAGAAGAAACCAGAGTTGACTTCAGTCTTTTCATATTCAAGTGAGACATTACATGTCAATATGTAAGCATTTTCCACACGTTTTGGCATATCTGGGTGACGAGCGCCATGATCCATCACAATCCCTATAACACAATTAAATTTAAAAAATAGGTAAGTAGCCAGAAACTCTGGGCTGGTTAATACTACATACCTTTGATTAGAGAGGTCTCAGTTGCAGTTTTATGCTGCATTTCCATCAGCTCAATCATGTGCAGGTCTACAGTTTTTTCAGGATTACGGATAGCTAGTACAGCATCTACACAAGCATCTGTCAAAACATCAGCTAGGTTTTGATGTACCTAGTAAAAATTATGATAATTAAAAATAGATAATTGTGTTACTTACAAAAAAAATGTTATTCTACACTCCTTTAATTCCATGTAATAATTTTTTCAGTTATTTATCAGCCTTTGTAGCTACTCTGGTACATACCTTTGTTTTCAGGGAAGTTCGAGCAACATCCAAAAGATTTTCTCTTTTCACCTCAATTGGTACTTTCATGGAATCAAGCACTTCTAATGCTTTATTCCTTGCTAAATCAAAGCCTTCAGTAACAATTCTCGGATGAAGTCCTGAAACATTAGAAAAGTTTCTTACGTTTCTTTACTTCTTCACACTTTGAGTGTGTGGGATCAATTTTGATAATATTGGGTATGCTGGGAGTTCATATTTACTATTATTTATATAATATAGTTAATTAATGTGGGTGAAGCCCCACAGGTGAAGGCACATGAACACAAATTATATGTTGAACTTCCAATTTGCGCAATTAATTGTCTGATATTGCAGTGTGTATAGATAGAAAATAGCTTGCAGAATTTGTTTGTTTTTTAAAATTGAATATAGATATTTACTCATCTACACAACTTACCTTCACTTATATAAATATCAGCTTGCTTTAAGAGTTCTCCAATTAAGAGGACAGTAGAAGTTGTTCCATCCCCTGTTGCATCATCTTGAGCAGTTGAAGCTCGTGCAATCAGAGAAGCTGTTGGGTGTTGTATCTGCATCTCATGCAGAAGAACATTTCCATCTTTAGTTATCTTGATGTCACCAGCACCAGATACTAACCTATAATAAAAATTTAGGATTGCCCAGTTATTATATCCAGGCCTCATTACTCTTAAGGGGTAATGTTTTCTTGTGTAAATATAATTGACAGAACAATATTGAGGATTATGTGTATTTTATATTGAATGGTATTATTGTCGTAAATATATCGATATATTTACTACAATAATAAACAATCCTAATTTTAATGAAATACAAATAAAATCGAATGCCAAATCAGGGTAAGTACTTTATTAATAATCCGTCAAAATTAAATTCTAAGGCGAGGTGGATTGTTTGTACACAATAAAAGCCAAATACGACGATAATATTGTATTGTTTTTTCAATTGCAGTTTGCTAAACTCGTGACTTTAGCCGACTCACCGCATGTTACTTGATCTGTCTTATATTATATGTTAAACAAATGAATTTTACCAATGACGATAGGGACAGAGAGTCCACGTCATAAATAACGATTTAAGAAAAAAAATATCTACTATAAGTAACAGATTTGTAAAAATACTAACATTTTCAGTGTTCCTTTTGGTCCTAGGTTAGTTTTCATCACATCTTGTATACCTTTCGCTGCTGATATATTAACGGCTAATGCCTGAGCGGCTCTGGCAAATTCAGCTTTTGGGTTTAATAAACTTATTGCTGCCATTTTTAAATAAGAAATTCACGAATAAGGAGTTCTCGAATAAATTTTAAACTCAAAAGCCACTGAAATCCTCAATCGAACTTCAAATGATTCGAAGCACACATATGACAATTACTATGCTATTCTTGCTAAACTGTACAACTAGACTCTAGAGTTTATGCTGTAATGTAAAATGTAATACTACAGATAATAAATGGTACAGCTACATTTTTATAATTAGCTAGTTTCCACAAGTTTTGTAAAGTAAAAAGTTTTTAATAATATCTTTATCACTCTGAGCATCATAATTTGGTCTATCCACTACGAGTCTATATTTAGTCCCCTATTAATTATTGAAGGTAGTGTTAAATTTGCTGCATACTTTCCCATATTTCCCCGTCAAGCCGTCAAGGCAAGGGTGATGGGTAAGACCTATTATTGATTTAACTTGGTCACCTGGTCGATTGAGCGAGTAAGTGATCGGCTCCCAGATCTGATGTCCTCCACATTACCAGTTACAAATTTTTCAAAATTTTCTAGTACCCATTTTCTAAAACTGTTGTAAACTGTTGGTTACAAAATGTCGACAGACTGAGATTTTACTTGCCGCTCTCTCAGTATGGATACGTTTGTTTTCTTAACGGCCAGGGTTCCCTGGCCCGAAAATATCAATTAGTCGTCAATTTCAGATGCTCATATTGTCCGAGATTCAGTTCTCATAGAGGATAATAGGGAACACCAGAGTCTTTTTGAGACCAATTTGTTCGTCGTTTTCACGGAAATGTCCTTCGGTGCTATAAACGCGCTAACGTTGTACGTATCTAAGATAGTAAGTCGTCTTAATCTATCAACAAGTATGACTTTTGTTTGGACTTATATATGTGGCGTCCAACTTTCTTGCTTTTTGTTGGAACTCTTTGAATGAATTCACCTAGTTCATTGTCATTCGACGATGCGAGGTCGGTATCGTCGACATATCTGAGGTTACTGATTTTTTATTACGGTAATGGATACTACACCCCTACCCACCCACCTAGGGTTCTTCGCGTTAGAAGAGTTAATATACAGCCCTGCCGTATATATTTTTTAGGCTTGAATTCTCTTTGTGTAGGAAGCCCGATTTACGCTCGAATGTCCTATATTTACTCTGAGTTTGTGTACACTGAGACTAATTATGGGCCAGGCTGACCGTGTAGTTAGCCTTTGATCAATGAAACACATGAGTGAGTGTGTAATTTGTAAATTCTCGACGCTTCTCTATTATTTGCATGATGTTGGATTATTTGTGGGGTACAAGGAGGGGAGAGGGTATAAATCATTCATGAGTATAAGTTCAGTACTCCTTTTCGTCCGGTGCTGTTCATTATAATAGGTTGGGGAAAAAGAAATCCATTATTTTTACGTGAACTTCAAGACTTTATTTAACATGTTTTGCATTGTCCGATTTAGGTCAAATATGAACCATTTTGTTCTATAATTTGTTGCCATTTTAATGGCAACAAATTATAGAATGTACTGACTGTACGGACATACGGACTGTATGGTGGATGCAACCAAGCTCCTGGAGTTTCTGACGAGTCACTATAGAGGTGTGTGGCCTGGCGTTGTCCTGATGGAACACGACACCTCTTCTGTTGGCCAATTCTGGCCGTTTCGATGCATCCACCATACAGTCCGGACCTCGCACCAAGCGATTACCATCTTCTTCTTGCATTGCAAAACTTTTTTAGTGATAAGAAATTGGCATCAAGGGAAGAGTGTGAAAATCAATTGCTGGAGTTTTTCGCTAATAAGGACCAAGACTTTTATGAGAGAGGCATAATGAAGCTACCATTAAAATGGCAACAAATTATAGAACAAAATGGTGCATATTTGACCTAAATCGGACAATGCAAAACATGTTAAATAAAGTCTTGAAGTTCACGTAAAAATAATGGATTTCTTTTTCCCCAACCTAATATTTCCTGTCCGCTTTTTTTAATACAATTTATTTAGCCTTCTCTAAATTTATATACTGGTCAATATTCTGTTCGATTGGTTAGTGTTGCTAAGCAGATAAGCTTGCATTTTTAAATATTCACATTGGATCTCTTGAGATTTATTTTCCGATAATGTAGTGTTTTTTCCTTTCAAATAATACGCATATATTTCCCGATTTTATCTGTATAACTGGGTTTGACAAATATTTCAAATACTATGTATATGATTGAATATATATCAATATTTCTAGAATTAAAGGTTCTTATTCTATCAACTTGCGGAACTTACAGAATTTTGATACGATAGTCCGACAACATCCGAAGCGGTAGCCGAAGATATCGGTTTCCGAACATCGTTGGCAAACTATTTACAATTATGCTTCACAGAATATTTTCTCGTTACAATAGTAATCACTTAATTTATTATTTGTAACAGATAAAAACATCTTAACATTGTGGTATATATCACTTTTAGAATAAAATTATTACAAAAACATTATGTAATTGCTAGCTAAATAAAATCAACTGATTGACTTTTGACACTGGATTAGATACACAAAATCAAGTGACCCTAGCATATGCAAAACAAAAATCTTGAAAAGAAATCATTTTTGATTGCTTTTTCTGAATAACTGTATTTACTAAGTTACAGTATAGGTCCGACCTAGGGAACCACTGATACTGTCACCCAGTTAATCGAAAAAATCTACAGTAGATGTTGATTTTTTCTACAGTAGATGTTGATTTTTTCGATTGTTGTAGCAATTCTAGTATTCCTAAGGTTTCTGTATTTTGTATATGATCAGTCTTAGCGATTTTAATGTCTACTGTACAAAATAGCTTGGCTATGATCATGTGGGATGGGCCTTCTTTTATTATGACTGCTTTGTCACAAAAACGGTGACAATTACTATACTACTCTGGCAACAAAATCGCCACAAAATACTGGATTATAATTTCTTGTTAGTCTGTACCTTTATAGTTTGTTTATTGTCTGTGGCATATTTGAAAAGTGATGGGGTGGTGGGATAGAGTTACAGAAATAAATTTTCTATTTTTATATTTAAACATGCTAAGTAACGAGATAGTACCAGAAAATTCTCATGTGGCTTGACAACTTCACAATATATGAGTTTTGTGTGCAGCAATAAAATAGTATTAGAAATGGATCTTGTAGCAGAAGCAGAAAACTACAAAAATAAAGGTAACGATGCTTTTAAGTCAGAGGATTATGAACTTGCTTTATCTCTTTACAACAAGGCGATCAATATCGTTGCTAAAGACAGTCGTGATATGGCCACATACCTAAAGAATCGAGCTGCTGCCTATCTAAAGCTAAAGGAATATGAGAAAGCAATCAGTGACTGCGATGAAGCTTTGCATATCATTCCTGAAGATCCAAAAGCTTTGTTTCGGCGTGCCCAAGCACTCGAAAGCTTAGATCGCTTTGAAGAGGCTTACAGAGATGCAAAAACAATATTCACAGTAGATCCCTCAAATAAGGCCATTCAGCCTATGTTGGGGCGCTTACATACTGTTGTGCAAGAAAGAGCTAGAACCGCATCTCAAACAAGTAACAAGGTGGATCAAATGTTTAAACTTGTATTTGAATTTAATGCAGATAAGGATAAACGTGAAAAGGCAATGACTAATCTACTGGTTCTCTCTAAAGAAAATGCGGCTGCTGAAGTTATGTTAAAGAATGGTATTATTCATAAAATTCAACAGTTGATAAAGAGTGAAAAAAATTCTGAAATATGTATAAATTCAATTCGTGTTATTAGCCAACTATGTAAAGGGAATGTACAAAGGACAATAAATGTAATTAATGTACTTGGTGTACCTTGGTTCTTGGAAATAATTGACAGTGATAGAGAGGATATTGTAAATGCAGCCCAGTACTGTCTTCAGACTATATTAAACACATTTTCTGGGATGGATAGTAAGAAGGATACAAAACCTGATACCAAAATGTGTGAAGAACATAAATCTTCCATAGACACCTTACTTACTTGCTTAACTTATTCTATAACTAATAGAGTTATCACTGGTATAGCAAGGGATGCTATTGTAGAATTAGTAATGAGAAATTGTCATTATACTACACTTAATTGGGCAGAAAGATTTGTTGAAATTAAAGGCTTACAACGATTACTAGAGGTGTGTAGTGAGTTAGAAGAGTACAAATATGAATCAGCAATGAATATAACTCCGTCATCAAGAACCATTGCTGCAGCTTGCCTTGCGAAGATATATGAAAATATGTATTATGATGAAGCTAGAGCGAAATTTAATGAACAAGTTGATGATTTTATTAAAGGCAAACTTCTGACACCAGACCTGGAGTCTAAAGTCCGTGTCACTGTTGCCATTACATCACTACTAAGAGGACCTCTTGATGTTGGGAATTATGTTATTTCAAAAGAGGGCATCATAGAAATGATTTTAGTCATGGCCCAAACTGATGATCCGTTGCAGCAAAAAGTTGCATGTGAATGCCTCATTGCTGCTGCATCTAAAAAAGATAAAGCAAAAGCTATTATTAACAAAGGTGTGGATATATTAAAAAAGTTATACACTTGTAAAAATGATGCCGTTAGAGTAAGAGCTCTAGTTGGATTATGTAAAATCGGAAGCTTTGGTGGAGATGATGCTTCAATTCGTCCCTTTGCAGATGGCTCAACTACAAAATTGGCAGATGCATGTAGAAAATTTCTTGTTAATCCGGCGAAAGATAAAGATATGAGAAAATGGGCTGCAGAGGGCCTTTCTTACCTTACTTTAGATGCAGATGTAAAAGAAAAATTAGTTGAAGATAAAGCTGCTCTAAATTCACTTATAGAGCTTGCTAAAACTGGAGACCAGTCCTGTCTATATGGTGTGGTTACAACTCTGGTAAATTTGTGTAATGCATATGAGAAGCAAGAAATAATGCCTGAAATGCTTGAGTTAGCTAAATTTGCTAAACATCATATCCCAGAGCAACATGAGTTAGATGATCCTGACTTTGTCAATAAAAGATTAACTGTGTTATGTAAAGCAGGTGTGACCTCAGGTTTAGTTGCCTTAGCTAAAACTGAAAGTCATAATTCAAGAGAGCTAATTGCTAGAGTATTTAATGCTATTTGTAGTCTACAAGAGTTGAGAGGTGTAGTGGTACAACAAGGGGGAGCAAAAGTATTGATTCCAATGGCCTTAGAAGGAACAAATACTGGTAAGAAGCAAGCTGCTCAAGCCCTAGCACGTATTGGAATAACAATAAATCCAGAAGTTGCTTTCCCAGGACAACGAAACCTTGAAGTAGTTAGACCATTATTAGCATTATTACATCCTGATTGCACTGCTTTAGAGAATTTTGAGGCACTTATGGCATTGTGTAACTTAGCTGGAATGAATGAAACTACTAGAAATAGAATACTTAAAGAAGGGGGATTATCTAAAATTGAACACTATATGTATGAAGATCATGTTATGCTGCAAAGAGCTGCAACACAATGTGTATGCAATTTAGTTCAATCGGAAGAGGTGATAAAAACCTTTGAAGGTAATAATGATAAGACAAAGTTCTTAACGCTACTTTGTCAGGAGGAAGATATAGATACTGTCATGGCTGCTTCTGGAGCTTTATGTGTATTAACCTCTGCAAGTAAAACATGTTGCAGGAAAATTCTTGACCTTGAGTCATGGTTAGAATCTTTAAGATGTTTGCTTGCAAATCCTAATAAGGAAATACAGTACAGAGGAACTTATCTGCTGTACAATATTGTTAAAGAAGATGTAGATATGGCTGCCAGGGTATTTGAGACTGATGTGATGGAAATATTAATGGCAATTACAAAACTAGATGACGAGGAATGCAACAGAGCAAAGGAATTTGCTCAAAAATGTCTAAATGCAGCTGAAGAACTGGGTGTAATTAGAAAGCCAGATACATAGAGAGTGCCACATTAAAATTATCAATTATAATAATTATTTTTTATAGGAAATTAACATAGACTTGTATTGGTATGCATTTTAACAACGTTAATAGATATTCTTAAAGTGTTGTAAGTATTATTATTCAGATTTTTATGTACCTAATAAAGATAATTTACTTGTTTGAAAATGTTTTTTCAGTAACATTCCTATTCTAATTAAAGTATTTTGAATGTTTGTGAGCATATAGACTCTTACAAAGACACAACAGAATTAAAAAATTAGAGTAAAAATATATATCAAAATTGTGAAAGTTACTATTTTTAAACAGAAAATGTAATAACAACAATTATGTTTCTGTATGTATATAAACGTTTTCCGTTGTAAGTCTTAAAAATTTTAATCCATGTATCTTATTATTTAAAGAAACATTTAAAGCTGTTGTTTCAGACTGCATATAAACAGATCTTATACAAATAGTAGGATTGATTTATATGATTATATCTGTTCTGGCCAGTTGCTGAGGACTCAGCGACCAACGCCAACTAGAATTGCTTTTGATGAACTCGTTATTACTATTAATATACCGTAATTTACTGTGAGTTACCGAAATTTTACCTTATAACAGACATTTTCGAAAAATCTCTTGAGTCCGTTATCTTTCCACTGATATATTTTAATAATTTATTTCTCTAAACATATAATTATGTATAAAAAAAAACAATTAAACGTTCATGTAAACTGTATTTTTATTCTGTAGTAGATAACTAAAGATTTGAAATAGTCTGTGCCAGAAAGTGACATAAAAATGGAAATGGAGCCTTCTACCTTTATGAATGACAGCTTGATTTGGTTTGGTTTCCGCTGTGCTATTGTGGCTTTCGCTATTTTTTCGAGTTTATATTAGAAATCTACTTATGATGTCTATTTCAACTGCTACAGGTACGTTTATATAGTATACACTCGTGATTATGTTAAATTTTTGAGACATATTTCAAATTTGTCGCTATGCTTGCGAAGTAGTGTTTTTCGGAGCAAAGCCATGGAATCCCATATGGCGGTCTATGCTCCACATGATATAATGACGCTAAGTAAAGCTAAAAAGTATTGCTGTCATAAAGCTCTTTCAAATGCGCATCATAGTCAATAATTTCTGGCAAGAAATTTAACTAACAACTTACGTTTGTTTAACGTTAGGTTACTAAGTTATATATTCTCATTTTTTTTTACCTTTCTAGCGTCTTCGGCGACGCCGGACATTTAAAGAGTACCTACTTTTTTTAGGCCACTATGAAAAAAAAAGATCCCTTATTTTGTCTTTTAAATAGATCTAATGTTTTGTTTAGTTATATGTGTAAAGTGAAATGTTGCAATGTTTTGATTTTGTTCAGGTTCAACAAGAAATTTCTTTATTTAAGAATAATAATATTTATGCTATTAATAATTGTTGTCAACATATATTCTGTGAAATTATATTGATAATTGTTTATAAACATGTCAATGTATTTTAACAGGGTTTATATATTTTAGTTGGAACACTTTTCTCCAAAGATATTTCAATCCAACAGTGTATAAAGATGTGTGATTTTATGAAAATTAATAATTATAATAATGAATAACACAGTAACAGTGGTTTTGTTAAAGAACTATAGAATTTTTATAACTTAAGTCACAAGGCTATTTAAGTACATTGTTTATTTACATTTCAGATGATCGGACTGAGGGAGATGATGATACATCACAAGGAAGCCAACCAAAAGGGGAAAGCAGTGAATCTGAAAATGAAAATGAGAATGAGAATGAAAATGAAGCACAGAACCAGAATGGGGGAGGTGGAATAAGTCCTGAAGTTCATGAGATTACTAGTGATGATGAAGTAGTTACCAATGATGATGAATCTTCTAATTCTAGTACAGAATCAAATGATAGCTCAGAAGATTCACAACAAAGTAATAGAGATAGAGATAAAACTAAAGATGAAGATCCAATGGAAAATGGTGAGGAATCTGATATCGAAGAAGTCAATATGGAGGATCCCCTTAACCAAGTTCAAAATAAGAATAAACCTATTGTTATTAATGATACCAAGAATTTGGCAGATCTGGCTTCAAAACAGAGCACTTCTAATGGTGATGATACAAATAAAGAACCAACAGTTGTGATAATTGATACAAATTCCATTCTATCTGCAAAAGGTCCTGCACCTTCATCAAACAAAATAAATTCTAGTAGTATAGATGCACAAAATCTATGTCAAAGTATTGCTGCAAGAGGTACTACAATAACACCCATTAGCAGTAAGACAAATAATTCAAAAGCTAACCAAAATAACACTTCAACTGCTCAACCAAACATACTTCCATCTTTGACAGATGATATGTTTGTTGTTGAAGCTCCATCATTTATTGTACCTTATGTTTATGAGAAACCTTCATTAAAACCATTTAGAGAATTTGTTGATAAATTAGGGAAAGAATTAGAAGATTTAAAGGCTAAAGAGGATGAAGAAAGATTAGAAAAAGAAAAGGCAGAAAAAGAACAAAAAGAGAAAGAGAGAAAGGATAAAGGAGATATTGTAGAAGATGAGGAAGTTAATAAAGAAGAAAAGAAAGGTTTTGTTGAGGGAAAGGAAAAGGCTGAAAAGAAACAGCGAAGAGGGCGAAGAAATAATGATGATGATGACTCTTGGGATGGAGAATCTTCTAGTGAGTCTGATGATGTTGCTAGTGATGATGATAATGTAGTGATTAAGGATAAAGATACTATAGATGATATTAAGGATCCTATGGAAATTATAACTAAAGGTTCAGGTGCAAAATCTGATAGTTACTTTGACTGTTCACTTGGACAGTTCTTTATTAATATTGGAATAAATCTGGTGCAAGAATATGTGCAAAGTGACTTATTAAAAACTCAAAATCGTAAATTATACAAGGAGAAGAAGTCTGGTCGTAGCACTCGTGCTACAGAAGCAGCTATAGCATCTCTAACTCAAAATTATGCATACAGTAAGAAACTTAATGCTCCTTATGCTTTAAACCAAAAGCAGTGTGAATTTTGTAGTTTTAAAACAGAATCTATGCTAGTTATGTCACATCATTTAGAAGCACCACATATGAAGAATAATATTTACAAATGTAACACTTGTTCCTTTGAAATAAGAAGCCCTCATGATATATTGTTTCATATGGAAGCTGAACATAACATTAGAGGTAGGTTAGAGAGAGCTCCAGCTTACCAGCAATGTCCAAGTTGCCATTTTGAAGACAACAGTAAAACTAAATTAGCTCGCCACCTTATTGCCTGTGCTAAAAAGTTCAAACCAGAATTCAATCTGGGGCCACCGTTAGATTGGGAGCCACCAGCAAAAATACCAAAGTTGTCTAGAGCTCGAAATAATATGATGGCCCCATATCAATCTAACTTTAATCGTACCCAAATTGGTTTGAGCCCTTTGGGACGCCCACCACTAAGCATATCCAATTCAGTTATACCTAATATGCCTATACTTGGTAGACCAAGGGGACGCCCACCTCTAGGGGGGCCTTCTCCACGAGCTGCTGTATCAGGAGTGCCTATTATTAGAAGTGGAGTTATGATTATGCATAATAATCAACCAAGTGGGACCACAATTTCTAATTATCCAGTTATGAATAACCAAGGAAATCATTCCGCAACTCCAAAGATTTCTATCACTCCTCTTCCTCGTGTTCCACAGCCCTCGTCATCTAACTCATCACAGAATGCGAAAGCTCATTTTGTTATTTGTGAAATTTGTGATGGATACATCAAGGATTTGGAACAATTGAGAAATCACATGCAGTGGATCCATAAAGTCAAGATACACCCTAAAATGATCTACAACAGGCCTCCACTTAATTGTCAGAAGTGCCAGTTTAGGTTCTTCACTGACCAGGGATTGGAAAGACACTTGTTGGGTTCACATGGACTTGTTACAAGTTCCATGCAAGAAGCAGCCAACAAAGGGAAAGATGCTGGAAGGTGCCCTGTGTGCGGGAGAGTCTACCAGTGGAAGTTACTGAACCATGTTGCAAGAGATCACAACATGACTCTTAAACCAGCTCATCTATCATACAAATGCACTGTATGCACTGCCACATTTGGAATGTACAAGCAGTTTGAAAACCATGTTTATTCAGCACACAGTGTGGTGGCCAAGCGTGTGATAGAAAAAAATAAAAGTGCTCCAGCCCCCTCAAAGCCCACCGATAATGACTCATTGCTCAAACCCCTGAAGATCAGTGATGAGATAACAATTATACCTCAACCTGCCAAGTCTGGTGTTACTATAACTGCAAAGGGGAAATAGCACTAACAAAATATAAATCTTATGTGAAACTACCTAACTATATAAATTCTTTCCCATTTGCTTCTCAGACATGCACTTTTGCAAGATCAGGCAGTATTTTGTAAATAACCTGATACTGACATAAGCATCTTAACACATAGAATTGAAACAGAGTATATTGATAACTTAAGTTGTCAAGTAAATATAAATGTTATTTTTAAATAACATAAAAAAGTAAGTTGTAAATCAGTGTATAAACTAATTATTGTAAGATCATCAATATTTTGTGACCTTTGTATTGTTCAAATCATTTTCCTACAATATTGAGTATTTGTGACTAGTGGGGCATCTCATAATTGTAATGTATGTCACAAAGAACTAAAGCAATTTTAATAAGATCTGCATCAACACTATATGAAGTGGATGAATGCGCAAGTTAGATGTTAGATTTGGTAACAATTATTAAGTAATATTATTTATTTGCTTACTCATGTATAATCTGTGACTATGGTTAATTATTGTCTGTCTTTCATTTCCTTATTTTCACAAAACTGATTGAAATGTAAAATTGATAGAATGAAATTAATCCAGATGCAAATTCAATTATGATTACGTAAGGTATTAATTAAGTTAGTAGATAATTAAGTAATTATTACATATTGTGTACTATTTGGGTTTCTTTATTCTTCAAACCTTCTCCTCAGTAGTTTGAAATTTTGTTAAAACAAAAAGCTACCAATTTTATTATTCTGATCTCAGGTTAGTCTGAAGTGTTCTGGATATATATGCTAAATTTTTGTTGTACTTATAGAACGAAATTTAGATATAATATGTAATTGTATTCTTTCTTTTTAAATGTAAAGATGTATGTTCACATTTTTCCGAAGGGTTTTGTAAGGATAATATTATGTTAGAAATAAAGTTATGGAAGTAAATAATGTGAAATGTTGCGAACGGCCTTTTTTATCATTAAAATCCCCTAATTGTCTGTTTAGTTAATTATATGATTTTTGTCATATGGCATAGTAATTAGGTAATTTAACATTTTTTTTTAAATATCTAAAAAACGTCAGGATCGTAGAACAATATTTATATTACAGTAAAAGAAAATGGCGGCTCAGCATCACCGCTATGTTATGGCAGTGGAACGGATCCAATAAATTATTTTATATATTATTTATTCACTCTGTAATTAAATCAAGGTGGTTGAATAGAGATTTAGTATTATTTTTTGTGTTTTTATTGATTTTTATTTACCAGATGGATCAGGAGGTGAAATAAAATATAGGTAGGTAATGACGTCATCTGGGGTCACTAACCACTAAAGTAGGACGCATTTCGTGCTAGAAGTAGGTAGAGGCTATTTCAAAAGTATGTTTAGTCGGTGCGCACTACATTCATGTTTAGATTAATACGCTTATTGGTAAGGTTAAACAAAAAAACATTTAATGTTGAACCACAATGTTCTTCGCCAGAGAAGAGAATTCTCTGCAACAAATATAGTCGATAGATATTGTTAAATAAGAAATAAATAGACGATGCACTACGTTAAACCATACATATAATTTTGCGGTCACTATGAATGTAACAATATGAAGAAAATATCCTTCATCCTCCATTTATCTTTAAAGGGATTAAACCGAGAGTGATATATCGGATAACGAGGCATGGTATGACCGAGCTTTTATAATATAACGTCTATATATAGTGCCCTATGTCTTTTACTTTACTTTTTTAAATCTTGTCTTATTAGTAATCAGTATCTATATGTATAAAATTTAGGCAATAATTATCATAGTTCATATTATCATGATAATTCTCCCATTTTTGGTTGGCTTTAAACATGGACAGGTCATTAAATTGAAATAGACCTCACAACAATAAGCAATGCTACAAATGTAATTACACATTTCACATTTTGCTTTTAATTGTATTTTGTTAACATAGTATGCGATTGTACAAAAACATTTCAATTTCATGTATATATATACAATAATATATAAACACAACACGTTTAAAAATAATTTACCTGTTGACAATTTGAAAGAATTGATGCACCTACCAAGTGTTATTTAACTACATGCAATAAGAGATAATATGAAAATACAATTTTAGGTAATTACCTACCTACACAAAAACCAATGCACTTCGAAGTAGTAAAGTAGGGTTGCGTTACGCCTGCCGTAAAAAACTAGCAAAACAAAAAAAATAGTTAAATTCTTTACGCTTAGTCTTTCATTCGTCTTGATATGACTATTAGAACTAGAATAAACTTAAACTTAGAACTGGAATTATACATTTTTACTTATGTTATTCAAAAATCATTAAAAAGCCACTTAAAAATAAATAGTTCCAACTGGTGGGTATATAAAATATTTGTCTTTAAAATGAGAGAAGTTAGCAAAAATTCCAAATATTAATTGATGCTGACAAACTGAACTTTGATTAGCTATCAACCCGGATAGTGATCGTTTATGAATTACATATTTATGTTTTTGTTTATATTGTGTCTCGGATTGTCAGTTCCGTGTAGAATGCTTCCAATAATAGGAAACGTTTTATAAATTACATTCATATTATAAATAATTCGGTAATTGTAACCTACAACTCGTCTATACACTTGTTAATATCCAGAAATATAATTGTCTGAATTTTATATAATAATGTGTTAGTTTTATTCATTTTGCAGTTATAAATATAATCACATTTGTTAAAAGGTCTGCGTCCAGTGAAAGACGGAGCTCACAAAGTTCTGCTTCATTGTATAGTCATGCTAGACTTTATTCAATAACTATTTATCATTGTTACCTATATTCCTATATAACACATGTCACATTCTGAAGAACTCAAAATACTTACTTACAGTTTATCAATGTTTTAAGTATATGAGGTTTATATCATAACTTATTACAACACCCACGCTTAAACTGCTTATTTTTATCTAAACTTCTTCTTCTCTTCTTTGCGTGCCTCTCCATTACTGGAGGTCGGCTGTCAGACTTTTGGGGGGCCTATCTATATAACAAAGAGCATATAAATAAGGATTACTTCTTTATTTCTTGTAATAAATGATTAATAAATCACCTATTGTTGCTTGGGTTCAGATACATTCAACCTCTGTTAATAACAGTGATACACATTGCTGCTTCTACTCTCCATCAATACATTTGACCTTAAATAGAAAACCAGTAAAAGATTCTATCATAAGCGCCACCCCACCGCATCCACATAGCCAAAAATATCCTTTTTTAACCGAGACTTCTCAATCTCAAAGTAGTCAATCGTTCCTTTAAGATATCGCAAATCTCTTGTCGCACACATAAAATGAAGTTCATCGTAACATGAATTAAACTGGAAGAGGATACTCACTACAAGGGCCATACTTTCTGGTCTAGTTATTATATGCGATACAATCTAAAATCCCATTTATTTATTGTATGGTAAATGACATAGAATATTCTGCGATTTTTATAATTTTAAATCTACTTCCATTCGAATAGAGACGGACTTCTAATCATTCATTCAGAATTCATCTATCGCTTGATTTGTCTGTCGTTCAGGGCATACCGAGAATATAAGATTCTTTCTCCGTCAACCCCTGTTTAACATGTTCCGTTTTATTAATACTGTCATAAAAAACAACCATGTCATCTATATGGGCTGAGACGAAACCCACACAGATTTTGATTTGAATGATAATTGATATATTATAATAACGATGCGCCTACACCGAGCGCTCGGGCCGAACTCTCCGTCAAAACCTTAATTATAAATGCATTAGTAATGTAAACCGCTGACGCGGCGTTCTATGTAAGGTGCTAGGTACATCATCAACACACAACAATAAATTTTATACGTTTACAGTATTAGACTGTTTTAACTTTAAGCCTTACATATCATGTTAAGACCAGAAGTTAAAGTCGTTGAAGATTATTCACTTTAATTTTCTGCCCCATAACATCTGCACCTTTTGGTTGCCGCATGTAAATTTATTTCTTTACCGTATAGGATTGCAGTTGTTATATCCCAGTTATTAGCTTACGACGACTGGATCTTAACCAATATCGTACGTCCGGTAAAGGACGTCGACGTCGTATCGTAGCGGAGGTTAAGACGTTCCCTCATTGTGGAAAGTTAGTTACAACTTAAGTGGCTAGTAGCTAATGTCCGTTCGGAATGACTGCGTAAATTTATCTAATATAAAGCTACACGTTGCAGGTAACGGGACCTGGCCAGCCTTCCCATACCCGTTTCTACGAAACACATTTGGATGGCAGCTTCATTTCTCAGCTTTCCAAATAACAACGCCGGTTTCCGTAATTCCCAAGTGGTGTCGAATCTAGAACAGAAAACCTCCCAGCATATGTTTAAAAATATTTTTATATTTAACATAAGGTAGAGTTATGTTAACACGTAATATAAAACTTATGGTTATGAAATAGATATTAAGTTTTAATTAAGTAATGTAATGCAGAAAGTATTTAAAATGTATTGGATATAAACAATTTATTGTAAATAACCCTAAATAAATAAAGACGCCTTTGGGTACTCATTATTGATGATGCATGATAAGAACGGATGGATGATTAGCTTAGACCACGGCCCGATGGTGACAAAGGGGGGAGGTAGGACGATTAGGGATTTTAAAAAATATAACAGTCATTGGAATGACCAATTTTTTATAAATACTCCGCGAAAAAAGAACCTAAACACTTCGCCCCGACAACGGAGTCTATCCTCCGGATATCGCTTCTACGAGCTTACGGAACAACGTTCATTTGTTTGTACGCTGCTGACGTCAGTGATGCAAGTTTGGTCATTCAACATTGCTTGTATGATATTATTCTTGCCTTTGATACATTACTATGTTGTTCCAATATGCCGATTTAGAACTGCCTTTGCGACATTAATGTAATACCTACATAGGTACGCGTGTATGTTTCCTGTGTCGAGTCTTGATGGAATTTGCGTCCAAACTGGTGGTGTATACGTAGGTTACGTATACACCATCAAATGCAAGACAATCTTAAGGTATAAATTCCGAATTGATATTTTAATTTGACTCTAGCTTTATTATGACCAACTTTATTTTATAATGCAAATTAAAAGTTTTTTGTCTGAATGCGACTGAATGTGTAATCGTACATTATTGTCGATAATCGTGCAGCAACATCAGCCATGTATTCAAAGTAGATTTCGTATTACTTGATTCTTGATCTGTGGTTCTGTCTAATAAATAAACATCAAAGATAAACATTTTCGAGAGTTAAAGATTAATATCTATTACATACCTATTTGATATTTCGCAAAAAACGTGTTTCTGCACATGAAGATTTTCGTCCAAATCAATCGTTGGTAAAGGAAAGTCCAATAAAAACTATTTACAATGGATATAGAATTTAATAGAGATAAACTTATTCGATGTTTAGATGAGCAAATCAACGAAATCAATTTACTTAAATCTATGTATCCTGATAAAAATGAATTGATATTCTATGATCCAACAATGCTGCAAGAAATCGAACATTTTCTCCAAAGATCAACAGATTTTGTTCCAAGGTATCTTGACTTTATAATAAATTTACAAATAACTAATATTAAACTTGAAATGTGTATAAGTCTTCCATCATATTACCCAGATATTCAACCAAATATTCACATAAGATGTAATCAACTTAACCGTCAACAAGAAAGTAGCTTAAACAGTGAGTTCAATACCTTTATGTCTAATAGTTTTAATGGAGAAGTTTATATTTACACAGCTATACTGTGGCTACTTGAAAACACAGAAAAGTATTGTGAAGAACTTGCATCTTTTCCTGTAGACCTAGACAAAAGTAAAGAAGAAACCTTGAAGTATTCAAGATACTGGATATATTCACATCATATATACAATAAAGAAAAAAAAGAAATGATAGTGAAAATTGCAAAGAAATATGATTTAAATGGATTTTGCTGTACAGGAAAACCTGGCATAATATGTATTGAAGGCAATGAGATAAGTTGCAATGAATGGTGGAAAATTATTAAATCTTTGCACTGGAAGAAAATAGTAATAAGAAAAACTGAAGAGGTATCAAATTTAAATGAAAATAGATTTAAGAATTTTACACTTTTAGAATTTTCTAATCATTCAATGTCAGAACTTACCCAATATCTTGAAACATTTTCACTCCAGAATAGATTGAGAGAAATACTTGGACTTTCGAATGACACCTGACTCGAGAGATATAATATTGTTATAAGTTGTATAGAAGGGTCGATATAATGATGTCAGAAGGGTCAGTCAATGGTTAATCTCTGAAGGAAATTGTTTTATATTGTTGTTAATGTGAAAAAAGACTGACAATATTTTCAACAGCTTTTTTTTGTTAGTATTTTGGATATATATATCCAATGTAAGTATATATATAAAATAATTGTATTATTATATAAATTGTTTATATTATATAAATATGTATATATTTTATATATATATATAAAAATATATATATATATAAAAAAAAAAAAAAAAAGAGAAACACATTAGACATAATAGATTTTTTTGTTGAAAATTAGAGAAAGAGATGAATATACCTAATACCAACACGGGCTACATGTCATATACATACATAGGCATAGTGTATACAGACAGAATTATTAGAAGGAAAATTATTATTTAAGTTCTTCCACATAGGTTGCAGGCACATTCCAGTATTTTTTAATAGTGCGACATTGTCTCAAGTAGTGTTCCATATTACCAAGGTGTCTTGCTCAACAAATTATGTTGTAAATCAGCCTCCATATATATTTATTTGATTTTAAATTAAATATTTTTTTATTTGTATAGTGGCAACGAAAAATATGTCCTGTGAAAATTTCTACTTTCTATCAGGATTCATGAGACACGGACATATTCAACAGTCCTTGTGACTCACTCTGTGATGTGTGTTGTTACTGAGACGAGGGACCATAGAGTATTACTATAGTCTATAGTACTGATGGCAGTTGACAGAACTTAAATTACTTTTTACTTGCGGCCTCCAATTGCCATCTCAGGCTTTAGCCTTTAGCCTTTGCCTTTCCCATTGGGATTTAAATGTTAGTATTTGATTTCATATCAAATCATATAACATATTTGCTTAGCAGGTACAGAGGAGTGCTTGACTAGTATGACAGTGAGTTTATTGTAATTTAAATATTATACAAAAGTTTTACTTGATAACCGAATAAGTACTTCTTAAGAAATGTTAACGTAAGTGTTAAAACTTCATACAAACGATTTTGCGGTTAACCTCAAAATTGTTTTGTCAAATCTTCACTCAGAACCACGTGGGCCACATTGACTAAGTATGTTAGCGTTTTCTTTAAAGATTATTCATTTCTAAATTATTTGTAGTTCCATTAAATACTGGTCATGCTTTTACTTTTTTTCTGCCGTTCTATTTAAATTGGTATAGATAATCTATTATAAATGTTATAGAATAATGATGATTACTAACACGAGCCGAAAATGTGTAATTATGAGAAACACGTGATTTTAAATGATAGGTCTGAATATATTGAGTTAGGTATTGTAGGCGATAATCAAATGTAATTATATTTTATTAGTTCCATAATATTTACAGGTGGGTGGAACGCTCTGGAAAGAGACGCTCTGAAATGACGTTGGCCATTGTATTCTCCGGAGTTCTTTCACAATTGAAAAAGGTATTTAATGTGGTCAGATAGCTTCTTAAGCTATAGCTTTTTATATCTCTTAGTATGATGACAAAAAACACGAGCCGAAAAAGTGTTTATATGATAACAATGTGATATCTAATGATAGGTCTGAATGTTTTCCTATATACAGGTTTGATATTATACTGCAGCAGTATGTTGAGTTCATATTTCATTCTTTTTATAGGTGACCTAAAGCAGAGTCATGAAATGGGGACTTAAATCGTACCCATGACATGGGCAAGCCTTATTTAAACCATAATGAAGTACATGTGGCATTGTTACTTAATTTATGTGTATACAAGGTAATTTTATGAAATACAATTTTGTTTTTGAAATCAGTATTTATCTAAATATATGAAAGTAACCAACTTAGAATTACCTACCTGTTATATAAGACTACCAGTGTTGGTTTCTAAGCTATGCTTCTTAATATTTTTTAATATGATGACAACAAACACGAGCCGAAAAAGTGTTTATATGATAACAATGTGATATCTTATGATAGGTCTGAATGTTTTCCTGTACACAGGTTTGATATTATACAGCTACTATATTGCATTCAGATTACATCTTATTTGTAGGTAACCCAAAGCAGACTGAAGAAATGAGGACTAAAATGTGACCATTTTTTTGCACGAGTAGTAGTAACATCATCATGAAGCAAATGATTTAATTGGTCCACAATTTGTCTATTAAAAGGTAATTATGAATGATAGGTATTTGAGTTTATATGATTTTGTATTAAATTAAATATTAAATTTGAAACTAATTTATATTTATTTTTGCAGGTATACCATGGGGGGGTAAGCTGCAGCTGAATGTGATGAAAGATATAAAGATATGCTTATAATAGATGTATAAAAAATAAAATTACATCAATTTATATATGCTTTTTAATATCTACAAGGGGCCACTATTATAACTTAACATAAATATGTACAGTATTTACAAGATTACTTTATTCAGCCTTTCATTTTTGAAGTTAAACTAAGATATTATCAATTTTTTTTATAAAAGACATAAGCAAACAAGATGAAAATATTTATGATTATTAGCAGTGTTTTGTCTATAATGAAATATCCTTGTTTTATTATTTAAATAGTTGGGTTACGTGGATTTTGTTCAGTTATGTTCTGTAGTTTAATTGTGATGTCAGTAAGTGACATGTTAGGGAGAATGAAGTCCTGGATGCTTGTGGCGGAGCTTGATGGTCGATCAAAGGGATATCCCATAGCTCGTTTATCAGGGTACAACTTGTCCCTGATGCCACAGAAGCTCGATGCTTGTTTGCAAGACAGTTCTGAGCCGTCTTCTTGGGTTACCTGTTAAATATCATTTTTAAAAGTTAATTGCAGAAAAAAAATATGTTAGGTTCGGTTAGACACTACCACTAGAGTACTTAGAAAAAATATTTAAAAATTAAAAGTAACAAACTCAAAACTAAATATCCACAAAGAACTATATAAAACAGATCTTACCGCATCCAATTCGTAGTTGGAAACCATGACGAACAATTGATATGGCGCACCACTCTCGGTTCCCCTCGGCACCAGCATGTGTTGAGGCCAACCGCAACCGCAATAGTTGAAGGATGCGAGATTTGTTTCCCTAGGATTCGAACCCTGGGCGCCGAGGTCACGGAACGTCTGCTCGAATGGGATTGTAACGGTCGACTCACTGGAGCGGCGGGTGATTACATTACGGCCGCGGTTCACTGCAATTTAAAAGTTTTTTAAAAGCTCGTAATTTCTATTTAACCGTCACTTTGTCATAACTACTGTAAAAAATTCAAAAAGTCTTATCTTAAAAAAAAACTCACATGGGACAACAAATCTATCCATCTCTATGAACATCTTGCGCTGGTCGGACAGAGCCCAACTAAGGCGACGTTCGTCGTTGGCGGGAGCAAGGAAGATGCGGACAGTGCCACGGGACGCATTGCTACTATTTTCCACCTCAATTCTGCGAATATTATTTTGTATAGTTAAACATTTTTGTACATAGCCAGTAGGAACACTAGTGTTCTAAAATACTTTCTTCACTTCAGATACGAATCTGCATTGTACCACCTACGTATGCCTCGAAAGGAATAAAATATGCGAAATATACCTCGAGTACAGATATAATTTATTTTAAATTAAAAAATGGGTAACCTCGAAAGCAACATTATAAATTTGTAAAATTAATTAATTTTGGATTTGCCCACATTGAAATTAATTATTATTAACATTACTTCTGTATTCGCTATTGTAAACTAAAGTCTTGGGATATACGTACGTATACTGGAAATCGCGGTGGTTCAGGTGAGTAAAGCGGACATACACGGGACCTCTGTTGGAGAAGTCCAAACCACGAGAAAGGTCTACATCGCTGGACATCCAGAATGTATGCAACTCATTGGTTGCACCATCTGAGCTATTAACACGTACAGATGTAACTGTTACACCTGGGTTTTCCAGCTGAAAATAGATTAAACAATATTTTATATAAATAGTGGATAAGAAACCTGTATATCTATTTATAACTGAAACATATTTAGCTAAATCACAAACAACCCTGAAAAGACTCGATCGTGTTATACTAGTACAAGGCAGACATTAAAAATATAAGTGCATAATATACCTCGGAGCGTGTGTACGGGCGTACATTAGGAGATTCCTTATATTTCTGGAAAAGGTCGTCAATAAACGCGTGCCAGCGGAAGAAGAATGGATCACGCATAGTTGTGGCCTCATCGCCTATCACGCCAAAGGACTCCTGGAATAAAATAATAAAACGTCAATAACGTATTCTCAATTTTATGACTTTAGCACGTTTCCGATAGCGTTAGAATACAACAAAACGGAAATAGTAAGAACATAGTTTCCAAAATAAAGAATACCGGGCAAGTACAAATATATGGAAAAACCACGTTTTTGTATGGGATCCCCCGTAATTATTAATCTTTGTATTTTTATCGCGGAACCAGAAATACATCATTTGTATAAATTTCAAGAGGCCAACTATCACGGTACCTATATATGAGATACCAATATTTAGTGACAGACGGACAGGGAACTCTCAAAATTATGTAGTCAATAAATAGCAATTGTATAATGTTGTGTCTGCAGCAATTCACTAAACTTAAAACAGGGTATACATATAATTAAAGTAGTTAAAATATACCGCGCATATAATCTATATCAATATAATCTTACCAGATATCTGTGTGTTGGATCATGCATGTATGCGGAGAAGCTGTGACCATTGTTATGCAAACTTCCGTAGAGCTCGATATTAGGAGATAGTACACTAGCTTCTATCATATTGCCGAGTGTGTCTATGTCCAGTGGACGAGTCGATCCGTTCGGCTAAAAGTAACGAAGAATGTAACAATGAGTTAAGGGAGAGCTCGTCGCTTGAAATTGTATTAATTAAAGGTACAAAAGGCTTGAAGTCTGTAAAAACAGTTAGGTATGAGATTTTTAATAGGGTTAATCGTTTGTAAAGCAGTACTTAGTTACATATTGAGATTTTCCAGAAGGACTCATTCTATACATACCAGTTGCACCAAACCAGTGGCAATAGCATCTTCAACGTTCCTCCTCCAACGTTCCATATCCGCGATTTTGACATTCAGACCATCAACTGGTCTATTTAAGTCCTGCCATTTCATATTGGCCTGTCGTGGTGGCCAACCCCGGGAAGATGTAAGACTATCTAGTTTCGGGAAGTACGCTTCTGGTATTGGTTCATTGAAATTATTGAATTTTTTTACTCTGGATAAGGAGTTATTGAGCCGCTCGCCATTGTATCTGAAACGTTATTTGAATGTGACAACTATTGTCCGTTAACAGGTTTATAGTATTTAGATTAAAAGTTTCGTTAAAAACATGGCACGATTGACGATAGGCATTATTTAGTAGACTAACATATAGTTGGGCACGTAGGTTTACGTACCTAAAAGTATATTGTAAATATGCTTAATATTTGGGTTCTTCATAACTAGTGAATTATGTAAGTAATTCCATAGTTTTTACCATAGTTTTAAGTACAATTAGTCATCTGCCGCTTTTTGTTACAGCGTAAATACATTATGGCACAAAGGGACGGAATATTACTTTAGTTACGAGACTAATTACATTGATTTATTTTTATTTACATATAATAGAATTAAATGTATAAGTATGATATACATAACTTTAAAGTTTGTTTATATTGTTTACCTCTAGTAAGCCGGTTATTACTTACCTGGCAATAATTTGTTGGTGCATGTAGAAGAACAGTTCTCCACGTCTGTCCTTAGCAACAATTTCTCTCTGGTTGGCAGTGAATGGGTAGACAAGATGCCAATGCCAATGATGTAAGTTAACACCAATATCTTCACGGAAATACGCTAAGCGATGTTCAACATCTAAGTCTGATGCCGTGTAATCCCTTGGTATAATGATTGGAGTGCGCTAAAAGTTTTAGTCAAATTTTAAGTTGTCAATATTACATCCTCTTTTAAATCTATTTTCGAACTGAGGGAGAATGGATAATTGTTATTAAGTACTGTTTATCACTCTCGAATTCGTCTGAAGTTAATAGACTTATTTTATATTAAGAATATTTTGAAATTTTTATTTTTGTTTATT
Organism: Pontia daplidice; assembly: GCA_963693355.1. Classification (NCBI taxonomy): domain Eukaryota; kingdom Metazoa; phylum Arthropoda; class Insecta; order Lepidoptera; family Pieridae; genus Pontia; species Pontia daplidice. Next base: position 1,936,648 of record CAVNZL010000006.1, read on the forward strand.
AAACTTTCATAACATAAGTATTTAATAAACCATTTATGAAGCAGAAGGGACGAATTTACTTCCCCATTACTTATCATAAGTAACAAATTATAATCTATACTTTGTTTTCAATACCTTAGCCGTATCTAAAATATTTTAGATTAATAATATTCGAAGAATATCTGGATTTAAAAATATTGGAAATGTAATGGATTATTGTCATATTGTTATACGACCGAGAACATAAATATATATATAGTTCGTCTGGGGTATTTATTCGATTCGAGAATACGTTTCGGTTGCCTGTTCTTAAAAATGATGTTCCTTTGATCATTGTACATAGGAAACAAACAGAACATGAAAAATATAACATGGGAAACTAATAAATTTCTTATAAAAATGTTTATAATTTAATATTATTAAGCCTATTAATATAAGCTAGAGAGGATATTGCGTATGGAGATTAATTATGAAGAATACATTTAATGTGTTGAAATGGAGAAAGAATATAAATTATTGTTTCTGTTGATTTGTTTAGATATTGACGTTTTATACCGCATTGACACTTTCAAAATGACGTTTCATTTAACGTATCGTTTAGTAAGCGATTCGTCATTCGCATGCCTATTATTATTGTCGTGGAATTGTATTAAAATTCACTCTATGGACTTTTTTTGCTATAAAATTTAAAGAAGTAATTTTAATTCAGATATTTTAAATTTTTTGACTAAATTTATAGTATATTTCTTTGTAAAAAATAGTTATATTAAATTCGTGCAAAGGAACGTTGTTTTGCAAGAAGTCACGTAGTCCACTGCTTCGAGCGCGCGTGTTTACATTTTTTATGAAAGTAACCTGACTAGTATTTACTAAATGTAAATTGTAATATAATAGAATGAAATTGTAGGACATGGACAATTCGGATTCTACCGTTGTTGTAGTACGCGCAAAGCCAGAAGGGCAAAGAAAAACGTTTAAACCTAATATAAGATCAGTTAACAAGATACCAGATGAGTTATTAAACGATCCACTATTAAATCGAGCTTGTGAGGCTTTGCCGGAAAATTACAACTTTGAAATACATAAAACAATATGGAGAATTCGTTCCTTAGGATCAAAAAGGGTAGCTCTTCAGTTACCAGAAGGTAAGCACCACAATGTACATAATTTTTATCTGAAATAAAATTGAGTAATAAATGTGATAGTAATAAAGCTTATGGTTATTTCAGGGCTAACTATGTTCGCGACAACATTATGTGACATTATAGAAACATTTACGGAAGCAGATACTGTGATAATGGGCGATGTTACATATGGAGCCTGCTGTATAGACGATTTTACTGCCATAGCTCTTGGCGTTGACCTCTTAGTGCATTATGGTCACTCATGTCTTATACCTATAGATCTAACTAGCAATATAAAAGTTCTCTACATATTTGTGGACATAAAAATAGATCCATCACATTTTTTAGAAACAATTAGACTTAACTTTCCTAAAAAAACACATTTAGCAATAGTTAGTACAATCCAGTTTGTCACAACTCTCCATTCAGTGACAAAAGACCTTAGAAATCATGATTATATAGTAACAGTGCCTCAAAGTAAACCCTTATCCCCTGGTGAAATTCTCGGTTGTACTGCCCCTAAGCTGAATGCTGATTGCATAGTTTATCTTGGAGATGGTAGATTTCATTTAGAAGCAATAATGATAGCAAACCCTACCATTCCAGCTTATAAATATGATCCCTATGAAAAGAAATTTACTTCGGAAGATTATGACCATGACTTAATGAAAATGAATAGAAGTAATCAAATAAAACTGGCATCAGATGCAAGTTATTTTGGTCTTATTCTAGGAACACTGGGGAGACAAGGAAGTACAAAAGTACTAGCTAATCTTGAAAAGCAAATTTCCAATTGTAATAAAAATTATGTTAAGATTTTGCTTTCTGAAGTATTTCCCAGCAAACTTGCACTATTTGGTTTAGATGCATTTGTACAAGTTGCTTGCCCTAGGCTGTCTATTGATTGGGGAACTGCATTTCCCAAGCCACTATTGACACCATATGAGTTTTCTGTTTCATTAGGTAACAGTAAGTGGCTCAAAGAAGATGGAACATACCCAATGGATTTCTACGCAAGTGATAGTCTTGGGCCTTGGACACCTAACCATAAACCAGTTTTTTGTTCTGGTACAGATAAAAAATGTGACAACTGCTGTGGTGGAAAAAAAAAATAACTTACTGGTGCTCCTTGAGCAGCAACTGCAGCTGTCTCACGGGCTTGCGCAAAAACTTGAGAATCAACAAATTTTGAAGGGAATGTCTCAGCAAAGTTTGCAATGGGAACATTTCTGGTGTCACGCCTGAGAAACAAGTTATTTTATATTTATATAATGAAGTTATAGCAGAAGAACATTATAATAATATATATATATTTACCTGTGCATTAAAGCAACACTGTAACAGTAGTTAAACAGTTGAGGGTTGAGATTAACACGGGCATATGTACATGTAGATAGGAACTGCTGCAATTGATTTTCAGGAACACCTTTAGGAAATTTTATTAATTATTTATATATGAATTAAACTGCTGTATGATGTTTGCTAGTTTTGTGTTTACTTATAATTTATTAAATAAATAATATACATATTATTGCTTAGCAGAATATAAAAACAATCTTCAAAATATTTTATGGCATATAACTTATCCTATCAGGGAAATAAATAATAGATTTATTATAAATAAATATAGAAGGTTAACGGTCGGCTTCTCAGCTAGGTATCACATGTCTTACATTATTTACTGAACTCAAATGCACTAGTCGGCGATAGTGCGTGAGGGTAAAATTATAAAGCCTATACCAAATCAGACCAGGCCATGGTACAAAATTTAAAAATACAACCAGTTGCTTGGCAAAGAATACGTACCCATAAGTTCATCAAGGACCTCATCTGCCATTTCCCGGTGAGCTGGCAAAAACAGTGAGAAGTCTGCATCCTTTGGTAGTCGTCTCGCTTTTTTCAACTTGGGCACTCGACGTAAGTTCTCTATAAGAATTTTTTCTGAAGCATCTTCTCCAAAACGGTTGTTTATTTCAATCCCGATGTTTTTGTATTCCTCAGTCTTGAACATAATATGAAAGTAAATAAAACATCTTTTAATACAGATATAAATGTAATATTAAAAGTTAAAAAAATATATAAAATAATAATTTAAAATATATTGAATACTGACTACTGTTTTTAATACTCACCAAGAATTGTTCGGAAATTTGGAAAATAGCGTTGTTATCACCCTTCGGTGACACCATAGGCTCATTGGGCCTATCAAAGAGCAAAGAGAGCCCCTTTACTACATTTGTCATTATGTAAGTACTATTTCAACTTTATATTTAAGTATTCAATACACTTCACAGTAAACGTGAAGTGAGAATGTCGAACGTTAAATTTTCACTGGGTTTTATAGTAAAATTATTCTAGTACCGAGTGCAGTTCACAATATTCGAGTGCAAAACCATTGCGCGTTCGAAAACAAATGTATAATGATTTTAATTAATAATAACGCGCGAAAAGGACCAATTTTTCCCGTTTTCTTGTGTTGTACTCACAAAGTAACAAATAAGCTATACACATACAGAAGTATTTGCCGTACCGGGAATCGAACCATTATGTTTCAATACTCCGACATGGTGGCCATTGCGCTAACTGGATAATATAAATTACAGTTTCATATTAAAATATTTCGCCTGAAGGCCGCTATAATATAAAATCTCATTTTGCATTTACAATATCTTGGGGCCATGAGGGAATTATTTGGATAATTGCTTGAATAGGATTAAGTAATTTTCTAGGTCCAGCTTTTACAAAAATATTTTTACTTGGTTCAGTAACATCTGGAAAAATCTTGCTTCATTCTCATTATTTCCTGCAGACATAAATTAACAATATATGTTGTTTGAGAACTTGTTGATAACATACATGTTATTTCCTGCAAGACAATTTGTAACCACATATGCAGATAAGAAACCACAATAAAACATATTATTTCACTTAATTTTTACTATAACAGATATTTGTATATTTGACTAATAACAATAATTTCATTTATTGAATACAATATTATTTATCTCCTAAAAATTTGCAAACAGTTTCTAGAAATTTCTCTGGCTTTTGGCTGTGGACCCAATGTCCTGCCCCATCAATAAATACTAGTTCTGCTAGTGGAAAATATTCATGAATTTCTGGCAAATCATTCTTCCTGCAAAAAAAAAGTTATCACATAGCACTTATTTTAAAGATCTGATATAATTGGCTCAAATGATTTGGCATAAAAACATTTCTTAATTCCAAAATTTGACATAGTTTATGTATAATACCCAGACCAGCCCCAATTACTAATATACATACATGAAACACTTACCCAATGTAGTCAGATAAGGACCCTCCAATAAACAAAGTTGGGCCACAATATTGTAGACCTTTCAAAGAGGAGGGAAAGTTTGATATATGGTTTTGAAAATTTTCTTTTAATGCTGGCAGATTTACTCTCCAGGTGTAGGATCCTGTGTTAGTTTGAATCAAGTTTGTTATCAAAAAATTTCTAAGATTTACATCAGGAGTGATATTTTTTAGTTGTTCATCAGCTAGTTTTCTTGCTTTAGACATTGCAATACCACTTCTTATTGATACAGCAGTCATAGCATCAAAGAGGTTCATCATACTGAAAATTTGTGGACTCGTTTTCACAGGGGATATGTCAACCACAATCATACTTGATACTAGATCGGACTGAAACATAGGATATAAATTAAAAAGACAGTTTAATTAGAAACATGACCATAAAAAGCAACTTAAAGACCATATAAGGACAAATAGTGCTGTTAAGATATTTCATAGTTACGTACAACTTACACAAAGTAGTGACAGAACCATTGCAGTGCGACCACCCATGCTATGCCCCAGGATAGATACTTTTGATATCTCCAGTTTCTTTAATAATTTGATCACGTCATGGGCCATATGAATGTAAGTATGCTGAGCAGAATGTCTACTATCACCATGATTTCGAGCATCGACACTAATTATCTTCCTTCCTGTTGCCTTATGAATTGCTTTACTCATGCTGTTCCAGTTATTTTTTGAACCTAATAGTCCATGTAAGATTACTAGAGGCGGTCGTTTCGATGTATCGGTATCAGTACTCTCATATGACGAATAAGCCAATTCCACAGTTTCTGCATTGCTAGAATCAGATTTTAAACACCTAGGGGAAGTTGAAAATACATTGGAACATTTTCTAAATACATTTTGAGGCCGAAACCTATTGAATAACATTTTGTTTTGAATTATAAATAACAAGGAATTTTGAAGGTGACTGAATACTGATTGTGATTGAAATTTGAATATCTCGTGAAGACTGACGTTTTAAATTTACTTGACACAGAGATATGACATTATTATTTTCTGTATTAAAATCAATGTAGTAAAAAATCAAAGTAAAATATTTTTTTAATTGTTCCAGTTTAAAGAATAATTCTGAAAATACATTTAAAACAATACCACTTATTTAATATGTAAGAATGTTTGTATCGTATCGCGTTGAAAATAGTAAGTCGTGCTGAATATTATCTTATCTATTAGGCGACGGACAAGAACGTATAAAATATTTATACAAATATAGATACTTAATACATATGTACGATATCAATTTACATAAATTGTGCATACAGTTACGCAAGGAAGTCTTTAAAGAAATAACCAAAAGTAGGAATCGTTATTTTATTTAAGGAATTTAATGACAATTTTCAAAAAAGTAGTTGGATCTTCAGCATGGACATTATGTCCTACTCCTTTGACATATTCTAGTACGGCTTTCGGAAAATATCGTTTTATCCCATTAAAATCTTCTGGCCTAAAATAAATTCTTTATAAATAATACAATCGTGCCCTATAAATACAAAACAACATGCTTTATTGCTTAAAATGAATTATCGAACACACTTAGGTATGCATAGTGTGCTTTAATATACTCACGGAATATAATTAGATTCATCTCCACCAATGAATAAAGTTTTACCAGAATACTGTTTTCCATTTAGATTACTCGGAAATGTTGCTATATCAGTGAAATGTTTTATTAAGGTATCCAAGTTACATATCCACCCAAACGATCCACGCTTCACGGGACCAATATTCATGAGAATAAATCCACTGGACTCTGGTTTGACAAGACCTGAAGAAGCAAGGTGATCTCTTGCTACACTCCTTGCCTTACTAACATTGTCGACTCCTTCAAAATTTGTACTTTTCATCGCTGATATCAATTTGGGAAAGAAATCGTTTAATATACCAGCCGTGGACACAGGAGATATGTCGACCACTACCAAACTTTCCACTTTTGACGGCTGGAAATTCAAATAGGAAATAAAATATGATTTTCACCTCACCATGTACTTGGTACATTTCTGCGTGTTGTTATTGAGTTCTAACTCTGTACAAATGCTATACTAACATATTACGTACTCAATCATTGCCATGTACAAAAACGCTCTGGATCCGATAAACATTAGTAAGGTGATACCAATTTTTAAAAATACCTTAAAAGTTTTCAAGTCTACGATAATGGAAGAAGTTCCGGATAATATTTGATGCACCTCTTTAGATTATGCGAAATATAAAATAGAAAAAGCAGTGTTTGTTTGTTGAAAATTTGTTTAAGTATCTTAATTTTTTGTGATTTTAATTTAAATGAGTTACTTTTTAATACATATTGTATAATAGACTACTACATTTTGTCTCATCAATAAAAGCTTCCAATGAAGGAAGTTACCACTTGACCTTTACTAGTAAAAGTTCACGGAAGTTACCTCGGTCAAGGCCAGAACCATACCAGTCCTGCCGCCCATGCTATGACCGATAATGTGCGAAGTTTTAAGCGATAATTTACTCATGAGCTGGGATATATCCGACGCTAGTTCAGGATACGTATGCGAGGCAGTATGTGGACTCTCTCCGTGATTCCTTACGTCCACCGTTATGACTGTTTTATTGGTATTTTCATTAATCTTTTTAGATACACTTTCCCAATTCTTTTTCATTCCTAACAATCCATGAATAACGACTACCGGTGCACTGTTGAAATTTTCGTTTCCGTGAACTTTATACACCAGGTCAACGGCTGTTCTTGACAGAACATAATTGTAATATGAACGTTTATAGGGTAAAATATTTATAAATTTCATAAAATTCGTTAAACATGACATTCCATGGCGATTTTATCGACAGAAAAATTCTAATCATTAATGTCAGACCTTGGTAAAGTTGCGCAGGTAGTATAGCACAAGATATTTAGAATAAAGTCTGTGCTATTTTAAAAATTTGAAAATATTATATTTTGTAACTGTGGTGCTTTTTTTATAAAACACATTCTACTATGGAACTATAATATCTGCCTGATGACCTTTGAGCTCTACCACTAAGGAAACCCCATTCTGTATTTACATTTGATTTAATTCTAGAATCTCGATAGTAAGTATAATATAAAAGTTTATACTATTATTAGTGATTAGTTTTCAGAAAAGCTATAGCCACTTCCAAAAAACTCTTCGGGTCGTCTGCATAGAGACTGTGTCCCGCATGAGGGATGTAGGTTATCACTGCTTGTGGAAACATATCTCGTATAGCTGTCAAGTCGTCTGCTCTGTAAAAGTAAAAGTGTTATTGAGAAAAAAGAATCGTCTATTTTTAATTGCTGTATATTTTATTGCTCCCCATACCTACATATCACAGTTTTGTTCAGTTGACGCTTTTTTGTTCTCTTTATTTATATTTGTATGTAAAAGGACCGGTTTTTGGTGTAATCTAAATAAATAAATAAACTTATAGGTTATTCCCTAAAAGGCTCTTCTATGTAGCTAATATAATATATGTAGCTGACATTAACGAAAATCGGCTCTGTAATTAGGAGACGACATCTGATAACTATAAAAAATATAAGCATTCGTAAATACTAACGGTAAATAATCAGACAACTGGCCACCAATGAATAATGTGGGTCCGTAGTATTTCTTATTTTTCATTCGGGGAAAAGTTATAATATGTTTGAATTCCTTTATCAATACATCAAGATTACATGACCAGCCGATGATTCCAGTGGATTTCATGGTAACATTCGATAGAATGGCTTCCATTAATATTTCATCACTTATCATAGCCTTAAGCCTTTTCTTAACTTCCCTTTGCGCATTTTTAACTTTCTTTTGCTCTTTAAAACTGATTTCTTTCATCATTGACATGATTTTTGGAAATTTCTCTCTGAGGTCTGTACAAGTGGAGACCGGTGAAATATCAACTACTAAAAGTGCAGATATCTTTTCTGGCTGAAAAAAATCAGTTGGCTCATTCAATACCAGTAACGGTTCAATACTAAGTGAGAATCGTAAGATATGACGGTTTTAATATTTTTGTCTCATTAAAAAAAAGTTTAAAAAATATATTTTTACACGTTTCATTTATGGATGGTATCTCAATTTGTTTGAAAAGGAAGACCCTTAAACCTAACCAATGTAACTCTCTTAAACTAAGTGTAGCGTTTGTATTTAATACTCTTAACATTAGTTACAAAGTTAGTTAAGTAAAGCAGCTACTTCGATGCGTGGCGAATATCTATTCGCTACACATCGTTGTATTATTTTATTACTTTAGAAAATGTTCATAAGAAACTGAATATCTATCTATCTAGCGGATTTCTTTGACAATTTGGATGTTCTTCAGATAGAGTACTTACTCCAAATTTTAATTTTTTTAACATTTTCGATCTTTGATTTTAATTTTTATATAGATTTCCGTTCCTGTAGAAACTAAAACTTAATTTGGATTGATTTGCTTTCACGACATAAAAATTATCGGATTATCTTTTATTGACATCCTTGTATCACAACTTTGAACACAATATGTGCGTAATCATTATCTGACATTGTATGATACCGGGCCGCGTTAGTCTCAAAAATAGACAGGACAGACGTAACAGGAAGTGTTGACCTGTGACCCAGAGGAATAATTTTCAAATACATGACTTTTTCATATAGGTTCAATATCAAGCAAATTACAATGTTAAAATATATCCACAATGTGAAGTATCTGCCTTCTTTACTGAATTCCATCAAGTAGACATACCTAAATAGGTTCTAAACATCAAATTCGTGTTTTTAAGTGTATTTCAAGAATAAATAGGCTGACTAACCATCATCAAGGAAACATACATGGAAGCCCTCCCGCCCATACCATGCCCGATAACACTTGCTCTTTCAATCGATAATTTCGAAAATAACTTCAAAATATCCCCCGCCATATCTTCATACTTGTGGGAGTTCATATGAGGACTGTCTCCGTGATTTCTTAAGTCTACAGCCACAACAATCCTTTGTGTCATATTCATAATCGTTTTTCCGAAGCTTTCCCAATGCTTCTTCGTACCTAAGAGGCCGTGAAATAGAAATATTGGCGGATTATCAGGATCTATATCGCTTTCGCCGAATATCTTATACGACAAATTCGCGGCTGTCCGAACGGTGTGAGTGTTATCTAGAATGAGATGTGATCGACGTAAAATTGACGCAAGCGCCATTAATTTACTTAATTTTTATTTAATTTGTTTTGGCTTAAACCGTTTGGGCATTATAACCACAGTCGAGAACAAAATGTCAAAGTATTCACAACATAACAGATGTTAAAATATTTTTACAAAATTTTATAGATAACCAAACTTTGTATTTTATTTTTTTATAGATTAAAAAAAAACCCACTTTACTAACGGAATTAAGTTATGTATTTGTTTAATATATTTTACATTATTTTAAATGGTTCCGACGTTTCGCGTACTTTACAGCGTGGCTGGTTAGTAGCTAAAGAAGGGAATATAGTTTACTTTTACCAACAAAGAAGCGAAGATTACATATGGAGTCTTTATAGCGTCTTTTATTTTAATGCAGAGATTAAAATATATTTGATGATTACAACGAAATATATAATGTGAGTTAAAAAACCAACTCAACATTTCTTGTGTTTTATACTTGTCAATTGTCATGTTTTAAGAAATATGAAATTAAGATTTAAATACAAATTAGCACAAAATAGGTAAAAATACCCGTAACTTTGTTTAACAATTGTAACCGCAATACCGTGCAAGCATTAACGAATGTCCGTATCATTATAATTCATTGCATATCGTTGTAAAATGTAAATCAAGGAAACAATACCTGTTCTGTACTCGCTGTGTCCCACGGTCTCACCCGCATTTGGATCTGAGTTCATCACACAACCTTCATCCCCTATATATATCAGACCTTTTAGATTGGGGTGCGGGTTAGTTTTATTCGTGCTAAATTTAACAAATTGGCGTGGCTTGGATTTCTTATACAAAATGGCACCTCCTATTTAAGACCCTTAGAAAAGGGTTCCTCCGAAGATATTAAGAACACGTTTATATTTTGGGTCTTCAACTATTTTATTATGTATAGTGGTCGCATTTATTATCAACATATTTTAAGGGACGAAAAAATTAATTTAGTAGTGAGATGTTATATAGCTAATACGTCCTTGATAAATGGACTATCCGCTAAGCGCTTTTAAGACAAATAAATAAACTCTTCAGCTTTATAATATTGATGTATGAAGTGCTAGATTTTTACGCCAATATTGTGAGAAGTATGCCTCTGTTATTTAAAAATATTCATTAGTGTTCTATAATTATGCAAAAATTCATAATATGGATTGATTGATGAAACTATAATTAACAATAAAGCTTACTTAAATCATGCCTTATGAACAAAACATCGAGTCTATGAGAGTTTTTTAAAGCTTACAATAGCTTATTATTATGCTTCATACATATTTAGAATTATCTTCGTAGGTTAGGTTAGGTTAGTAGATTAAATACCAAACAATTGGTACATAATATTAAAATTTATTATTATAATAATAAAACATGTTAAAATAAAAGTTCCAGAACAAAAGATTTCTTATACGTATTTAATAGTACAATGTAATAATTTACATACACTTTGGGCACATCCATGTAAGTAGCTTTAAAATTAATTTAATCCCATTCACACATTAAAAAATAATAAGAAGTATGTAAGAAGATTAGAAGATATAAATTAATGTCAATAGTTTAACGAATATTAATGGACCTTGTCCTTCGTTCGATTTTAATTTCCGAAAGCAATACATCTAGTGTTTGTTACGACATACACAAAGGATTTCTCACGTGAAGAATGTTTCTTGTTAAGGTACGCTTTATTGGTTTAGCCCACATAAACTACTTACAGATCTTGTAACAAGAATGTCTTACATTATTCATTCGTATAGAACACAATTATACATACAATATTCGGTACATTAAAGTAATTGTCAAGCTTAAATTTAGGATTTTAAAAACATTGCATATCGATTAACCACGCACTTAATAAAATGAACACTTAATACGAAGAAAAGTAAATAATGCGAAACTTTGTATATATGAGTATATGGAAAATTTTTATATATATATATATATATAGCTTTAGACTTTGATTTACTTATGTCACATGCTAAACGCGGGTAAAAAAAGAATTAGTAACTGCACACAATCTTCATACTAATTTATGTTTAGATTTATTATCAACGCTGAGATGCTAAGCACAATGGTGTGATTCCGTTTAAAAATGTTTTTCTTTACATATTACCATAGCACAATTAACCGATATAAATCACTACATTTCTAATTAATCCCTTAACACACAGCTATATTTATAGCCTTATGCAAAAAGGATTCTTAGAAAAAATTTAACATTTACACTGTTCACAGTAAATTATATATAAATAAAATTAAAAATTAGTATTTACAATAAAATTGTACAAAAAGCTACAACAACCAATGCCGATTACTATTGTTTCATCTAAAACATTGTTTTCTACAACCTTCCGACCCCTGCCAAAAAAATGGGTACTTTAGTAAAAAAAAACAAAATTAAAGACAATTAATATTGTTAATGGTAATACTGTAACATACACCTACATACATGATAAAAAACCAAAAGGGGTCATGTTTTTTTCAACCAGGGGGATCGCGAAATATTTTTTTTATACCAGAGGGGGGTCGCATCATGAAAAAGGTTGAAAAACACTGATCTAAAAATATAAGAAATTATCCATGTTACGAGATATTGGAACGAAGATTTTGGAACATATATAACCATAATTCACCCTGTACATGGACTTTAACACAAGGACGATCGAGCTACTTATATAATTATCGAGTTTAATGACTTTTACAGGTGTTGGCTCTTGTTTGTATTCGGAATCAAGTCGGCTGTCTGTGCTAACGTGAAAGCAGTGCTGTGTTAAGTGCGCACGTGCCTGGTAACGTAGATATTTATCAATAGAAAATTATAAATATTAATAATAATCAAAGTGCGGCTAATGCAACAGTCTGGTGTATTATAAGATTTAATTTTAATGTCATTAAGTGCATTGTTCGTGCGATAATTTCGTCTTGTGAAACCGGTAATTTTGATGATGCTCATGGACATCTAATGTGTCAACTATTTACTTTCAGCCCGTCTTCCTTTGGTGGTGGTATTTGCCGTGTCAAAACCATAAAACTTTTTTAACCTTTATTTCAACCCCAGTGTTTTGAGGTTTGAGTTTTCTCCTATTAAATCTGACATAGATATATTTTATATATTTTTCCTTTTTTCACTATTTTATTATTATTTTAGTAAATAATTAGTATTTTAGTATTACTTATTACAAGGACAGCAGTATTAACAAACGCATTTAGATAAGACATAACTCCAAAGAATAGCTTCAGGAATATCCAAAGAATAGAATTAATGTATGTAATTTGTGTAAAATGTATTCGCGATTTAAATAAGGATTATTATAGATAAATCTTAAGTCTTCATAAGACTTAAAAATATTACGACATGTTGAAGGGGAACAGATTTGTCTTTAATAGTAATATACGTGTATCTGACAAAAGCCAAACCATAAAATTGATCGTAAAATTTTTCTTAAAACCAAGTGTTAAACAAAGTTTGCAAGAAGTTGTGAAATCAAACTTACATTGTATTTGCGGAGTTTTGTGCTCAATACTTACCTAAAGAAGAATTTCGTATTTACATGAACCAACTACGAATAAAATATCTTAAATATAAACTAACTACTATAAATAATAAGTAAGTTTCAGTTGTTCGACGTAATGGAGGACGGAAGAACGAATTAGTTTATCTTTCTATTATATGTAAAAAAATATTTAATAGGATTGGATACTCCATTATAGTTGCGAAATATTTAACAAATTCATTTTAATTAGAAACTTAGACTGATGCATTCTTTATTTTTTATAAAAATTTTATTATAAAAGTAAATATTAATAGTTATTTGAAAGTACGTGTATAGCATGATGCAGTGTTATTATTTGAAAATGAAACCAGAACGATAATTGGAGGCTGCAGAGCGGTGGAAACGATAGAATATCCGTTATGGCACGGTTTTCACCGTGAATAAAAATTGCATATGATAGCCAAGATCGAATGTCGTACATCATGACACAAATCTCTAGGAGATGGGAAATCCTTTGTGTATTTATGAATGAATTTATATATTTTGTTTTGAATTTTGTAATTAAATATGCCCTAAATACCTAACGAGCGTTTTAAAGTGATTAGCGACGTAGTTATGTCATTTGCCGCCACAGGCAGTACGTGTGTTTTTATTTATACACGAGGAATGTATTCCACAGACTGCTGTATGTAACTTTTAGGTGTTCCCCACGACAAGGTTCGCGCAAAAACAGATAAAGAGGAGTTAAAAATAAAGTCTATTTTTTTCCTACAGCAAGTCTCACTTAGTTTCACAAACACGTGTGAATATAATAAAATGCTTAAAAATTATAAATAAAACACAACTAAAATAATAATTGTGAAATAAAGAAATAATACATATCTAAAAATATATGTTTGACACTGTTAATAGGAAGATTCTAGAAAGAGGTTTACAATTAAGTACATGATTTTTTAATTATATAATATAATAGACAGGGATAAATACTGCAACAAAATTAATTAAAATAAAATATTTTTATACATTCATAGATATTTGCTTAAGAATCAACAAATACAATCAAAAATAAAAGTTATATGATAATGTTATATAAAACTTGTATGATTACTAAAAACGATTGGGGGTATTTATTGGGTAAATAAAATTTGGGTAAATATTGGGCTATACAATACCTATATAATCTATGTAATAGGTAATTACATAGATTACATAGATGAATAAAAGGTATTCAGGTACTGAATTAAATGTTATTGTCCTTTTCATACTTTACCTAGGGATGGTGTAGTATTGTTGTAAGCCATTTGATCTTTGCTAACAGTTCTTACTGGCATTTTTAAAGTGGTACAATCAAGTTCAATCAAGAGACCAAGCTCCTGTTAGCCAAATAAACTCAAAAATATATCGACGCAGTACTCGCCTGACTCTTTAATTGTTTCTGTTGGTATTGCGTCATTACATTCAGCTTTCCAATTTTTAATATCACCTCTGAGAATATCTGGATCCCGTTCAGTACCCTGACTTTCAGTTGAAGGTCTTCAAACATTACTGACAATAATTCTTCCAGATCTATCTGTGTCATTAGGTTGCCATCTGGTGTCTCAATGAATGATTGAATTTGGTGAAGGTCTTTAAGTATGAGCTTCAACCTTCGCGCATCATTGTGAAGGTACACATATTGGTCTTGTCTGAATGATTCTTGAATACGACCTCATACATTAAGGTTTGTGGAACCGTTGCCTGCGTCTTTCTTCTATAACAATCGGACTAGTCGATGTCCGTGACTATCTTCTATATCATCGGACTATCACTATCATTGACTTCGGAGCGGATTGAGTGGTGATCGTATGAGCCGACATATTACGGTGATATGTATATCTAATATATAAAATTCTAGTGTCACAATGTTCGAACTTGAACTCCTCCGAAACGGCTTGACCGCTTTTCATGAAACTGTGAGCGTATTGAGTAGGTTTGAGAATCGGCCAACATCTATTTTTCATCCCCCTAAATGTTAAGGGTAGTCCAACCCTAAATTTTTATTTTTATTTCTTAGACAAAATTTTTAGTTTCTATCTTTTTATGATACAAAAATACATACCTACAATCCTAAATTTTCACCCTTCCACGATTAACCCTTATTTTTTATTTATTAATTGAAAATTGAAATCATATGTATGGCAAAACAACGTTTGTCGGATAAGCTCGTATCCTATAACATTTGAATATATACTACTTTTAAAAAGTGTTCTTTTCGTATATTCTACTGTTTTATACTCTATCAACAATCGGAGTGTGACAGCGCAGTCCAAGGTCAACTTCGTTAATTTTTCAGTAGAGATTTTTATGGTGAAGTGAAATAGCTTATATTATTTAACCTGCTTCGGACAAATTTTCAGTACTACCTTTAGAGAAAAAAAACGTATCAGTGGAGAGCGACGACAATTCTGAAATTTGTTACGGCTGCCTTTGTATTTTGCTATATTTGTTGTTTAAAAATATTAAGAATACATACATAAAGATGATGTGACTATTTAATACGCTTTCATTTTTAGAATAACTGACGACCCAAAATCATTATATATTCCTTTTTTTTTAATCAACCAAATTTACACGTGTGAAAAGGAAATAGCTACTTTATAAAAACATAAAACAATTTTTGTTTCGGTGGATGTTAAATCGAGGTTATTGTTTGCTAAGGAGACGGTCGTGTTGTGTATTAACGGTTCGTGAATGTATAATTTAGGGATATTATTTGGATTTTGTTGTCTCTATAATTCGTTTAGTTAACGTTATTAAAATAATGTGTATGCTTATTTGCCTCTTAAGTCAGCTGTGCCAATAGATACTAAACCCAAACCTCGTAATACGATGTATCTCACAAACCATGAATTTGAAAAAAAAAAATCTGTACTTGTACTTTAATATTTCCACCGTTTTTACTGGGAGCGCTATTTGCTCAAAATGGCCCGGTGTTTTTTTACAAATGTATTTTTGAGAATGCTCAAAGACTTTCGATTTATTATTGGTTTTTCGGTTTCCCACAATTTCGTTAATGGATTTCGAATTCTATATTAAATTGCGTGTTACCTCAAACATAATTATTTAATATTAACTTGTTAATTTAAACAGTAAACAGTCCTTAATGCCAATGATATCACAATTTCAAATGTTTGTGAACAAACAAACGTGAACACATATTTTAGATTTTTGACTTAAGCAAATGATTAGAACATACATAAGTCGTTGATTTTGTAACTGTAGCGTATTTTTAAAAAATCCTCAGCTCAAACCGTGCGTGTTGTGAAGGTTTTAAAACATTAATGAGTGTTAAACATTTATGAGTTTACGTATACGTAAGTGGTCCTTAATTAGCCATTTTCCCAATTCAAATTGAAAAAGGCAAATTCGCTTCTTGTATTTTTTTTGTCGTAGACTTCAGAAGAAATATGAGAAAGATATAGTTTCTTACTAATAATGTATTATTTATGAATAATTTTTTTTTTTTGAAAAGGAGATAAAGCAAGCCTGGCACCATGATAAGGAAACCTCTTTCCAAAGAAATCGAAATACAATTTTTTTAACAAACTTTTAAAAGTTTTACACTAGTCTAAGCCTGAGCCTATCGATATATATTATTTCTTATATATCAGATTATCGTATACATATCTAAAGGACTGAAAAGCTAAGAATTTAGAATTCCCACAAGATACGTTGCATGATTTTTATATTTCATATGATTATGCCCATTGAGGAATGCCTATGCCATGCAAAGTCAACAATCTGGTTTAAGCCATAAAACAATGACAACATTAAAATGAGAAATAAATTCTGACGATAATTATTGCAATGCAACTATTGTCGCAATTGAAATCCGCGTAATTGTGGTTACTAAATTAAATAAAGGTGAAATTAATCTGTAATCTATTAATCATTATTTTAATTATGAGCATTCATGAAACAGAATAGATATTATTTTGGTCCCGTAATTGCACTTTAAATAAAGAGTTTTATTTGCTTTTAATTAATCTTACTGACACTCAAGTGGAAATAATATAAATAATAAATAAATCATAAATACAAATTAAAAATTAAATTAAATTAAATTTACTATATATTATATAAGATATTATATAAGCAAAAAAGCGAACTATATTTATCAGTTGTTGTACAACCGACCGTTTGAAAAATGTATCCCTATATTGTTCCGATACTTAAAGCTTAGCTTCGTACCTCAAAATCTCGAATAGACAATTTTTTTTCTAAGTAATTTTGCAGCGTTCAAGAAAATTATAAGATGTTTTTACCAATTGAAAAATAAATAATTTTGCAACTATATTTAACAGTTCAAACATTAAGACCACAAGAGTTTCATGGTATTTACTTAAATGGAGAGTTGAATTTCAAGATCGTGCTATCGGCAAAATTTGTTGTATTAACAAAACTACGACACAACTTACAAAATTGCCTAATAATAATAATCTGTATACATTAGACGTACAAATTCCTCTATTATTTAGTGGCGCTTTTCATTACCGAATTGTTTTTTTCATCCCTGGCTCCTGTCTTGCGCAAGTGTCAGAGCGGGGGTCATAGTAAGACCTGTAATGGTCGCTATCTTAGTCGGCCCAGCAAGTAGGTAAACGGAACTCAGTTCTGGCGCCCTCCACTTTCATTTTACTTGATTGATTGATCCCAGTCCCCCACATTTTAACTTGAAACAATTTTCTATTAGTTTAAGGCTAAAGATTTCGAATACCAAGGGCAAGAAGGTTGTGAGTAACGCTATGATGTAAATAGTATTTGTATCGTAATGAAGACTACATCGTATATTCGCAATTCGCAATTTCCGCTTCAATTGTTTGGTTGGGAAATTTCGTCCTTTACCTACTTTGGACTGCCTCCGGCTAACGAATGAAAATTCGGTAAAATACTATTTACGGATACGGATTCACCAACAAATTCGTTAACAATTAAGGATAATATTTCTGAACGATTACAAACGATTTTACATAATTTATCTATTAATTTTGCTGTTCTTTTGCATTCTAACTATACCTACATTTGTACATAAAACGTTTTTTTAAAGTTTAAAATATTAAGTTTTTTTAAAGGCTGTTTTAATACTTTTTTTCTATAACATTTAACAACATTGTAATTGTTTAGAAAAATTATTTTTGTTAGTAAAAAATTACATGCTCGATAAGGCTTTTTGTTTATTTTCAGTTGAAGAAATCAGAACGATGGGCACGCTAATAAAGAATGTAACAGAGTATTACACTTACGTCAATGATGAATTGGCAGGTATGGACTATACTATTCATTAATATTTAACCTTATTAGTATTGTAAATAAAACGGATACATGGACAAGTCAAAGGACAAAAGGTGAATAAACTGTATGTAGTTTTATATCATGAATAGTATCTTTTAAAAGTATGAATCCATATACTTGCTGGCAAATGAATAAGGCAGAAAATAAAAGCGTGTAAGTTGCTTTAGGTGTTTTTCTTTTCTCATAAAAAATTGGGAAAGTTTCCCCGCAAAATCAGGCCAAGCTCAACAAATATACAAATGCACGCGTCTGCGAGATAAAAAGTCTGTTTAGAACATTGTTTATCTAAAGTTTGATAAATTTTGCGTAAAAAAGTACGAAACAATTATGTAGATAATTGTAATAAACAAATGATCAGGTTCCAATAATCTTTAATTTCCGTCAATAATACTATTTTTTTATTATACATAGTACAAATAGATACCGAGTCTAACTTGTGAATATACATATCAAATACGTGTGAAAAACAAACACATGGTTATAATAGACTCGGATTCTATGGGAATGTTAAAAATCTTGTAAATTTCAATAATTATGCTATTGTATTTTAAAGTCGATAAAAACTTTTATCTGCGGTTAAAATAGCCACAGCATAACCACATAACAATTAATTTGTATTAAAAAATATGCATATTAGTTATGTGGTACCAATTTCAAAAATTTAAAAAGACGCAAGAATGAAACGAAGACTTGAATATATGAATAAAAATCGATCTCTGTGAATTTATAGAAAACTAGATGAAGATTAAATTGGGTGTCGTTATATAAAAGAAGATGTGAACCTGATGGAATCAGCATCTCAAGCTGTATGCTTATTATGGTGTATTTCTATCAATTTATATGGAATGAAATATTGACAAAAGTTTATGAGTGTGCAAATAGATTTTTTTTTTAAGGGTTTTAATAACCAATATAAGATTTTTTTTCAGATCCACGTACAAATCAGTTTTGGTTGGTTTCCAACCCCATACCAATTATGACAATAATGTTTCTATACCATAGATTCGTTAAAGTATGGGGACCAGCGTATATGGCCAATAGAGAGCCTTACAACTTGAAATGGATCATTGTGGCGTATAATATTGTACAAATTGTTTTATGTGCACACATGGCTTTTCAGGTAAACGCTTGGTAAATTTTCCATGGTTTACATGGAAAAATTAATTTCATTTAATTTTTTAAACGGATTTTTATCATCTGGATGGAGGATTTTCATATTCATCGTATTCAAAGGACTTCTATAAGTTTTGTGGCTAATATAGATGGCTTAATTTCAGTGTATAACATGGTTATACTTACCGGGATACTACAGCCTCTGGTGCCAAAAGATCAATTACCATGACAACGAAGTAGAGAGGCTCATCATCAGCAGAGTTTGGCTTTATTACTTCATCAAAATTGTTGATTTACTCGACACAGTAAGTTCATTATAAAGCTTTATAATAAAAAATATTGGTTTCACAATTTTATTTGATTGTTTGGACTAAGAAGTAGTTATAATTTAAAACGTTAAGTGGGTATTAACTCTACTATACTATTAGCCGTCTTAATAATAAAAGTATCTCGCGGGTTTTAAGTGTTAACTTCATGTTTTATGTTCTTTCAGGTCTTTTTCATTCTACGTAAGAAATTCTCACAAGTGTCATTTTTACATGTCTACCACCATCTTGGAATGTGTCTTCTAGGATATATCGGCACGAAATATGTACCAGGTGCGTTATTTTTTACTTTCATTTTGCGATTGCACAGATATGCATAGAGGCACGCAAAAAAGTATTTACTGTAGTTCACCAGAATTTCGGTACATGCGTAACAGTAAGCGACTCCCCACTCTTGGGATCACTCTTTGAAATAAGCATACGA
The DNA here is from genome assembly GCA_963693355.1 of Pontia daplidice. Classification (NCBI taxonomy): domain Eukaryota; kingdom Metazoa; phylum Arthropoda; class Insecta; order Lepidoptera; family Pieridae; genus Pontia; species Pontia daplidice. The sequence continues at coordinate 1,956,927 of CAVNZL010000006.1, forward strand.
TTATAAGTTTTTTGTGGTACCTATTAATTTGAAAGTGTCTTATTGCGCGCGTATAAACTGGCTGGATGCATATTGATAATCGAAGTTTATGTTCCTAATAAATAGTAACCACGGTTTCTATAATAACTATTTTTTTTTTAATTTAGGATACTCGTGTAAATGAAACGCCAATTTTGTATTTACAGGTGGCCACGGAATAATGCTCGGTTTCATAAACTCGGCAGTTCACGCCGTGATGTACACATATTACCTCATCTCCATCACTAAGCCACATTGGGTGCAAGGATGGTGGAAGAAGTACATCACTCAATTGCAAATCGTAAGTTATTTATCGGTAAATTTTTATATTTTACCGATTAATTATGCCTACTAAACTCATAAGACAATTCAAGTATTATGTCAACTATATATATAGCTTGCCAATTTTAATCGTATTTTTTTTAGTATAAGCAGTTGATGTATTCACTACGTCTCAAACCATCACACTTTGTTATGATACGTAGGTATATAGTTAAAACGACAAAGCAGACGCAGTAGTCTTTTCAATACTATGTTCAGGGACGGGTAGATAAATACAAAAGAAATGACATTAACTCTATCTAGACTCATTTTTGTATATCTAACATAGATATACAAAGGTATTATTACGTATCCCTGCAGTAGATAGACAGAATCTAATTTAATTACTACGTGAATCGCATGTCATGCATTATAGACGACGTTAATAATTGATGCTTACTTCATTGTTTTATGTATGAGTGGTGACAATACAGATACATTAAACATACCATGATATCATTACAATCTGGAAACGGGCGATGTTTGTCGATGTCAAAAGAATTGTAACTAATTTAAAAAAAACATCGTTAGATACCATTACGTGGCTATTGGGGTTATGATATACTTTAATATACTAAATGGCAATTTCACTTGTACACACCACAGTTTAAACATACAATGGAATGACTATTATAATTTTCAAATACATAAATTTTTATTCAACGTCATGATGAGACGATTCATTTAGGTTACGTTATAAAATTTTAAATATGCAAAAGTGTTGATTGTAATATTTCGAGGTCAATTGCTTTCTTAAGTTTACAGGCGTTTATTTGTTGTTAAATCTTTTGAAATGATTGTTTAATATTGTAATTATTTTTACAGTTGCAGTTTCTTCTGCTGATCCTGCATTTTGGCCACATTATCTTTGAACCGTCGTGCGGCTATCCCAAATGGGTTGCGTTCGTCTTTTTGCCCCACAACGTTTTCATATTATTCCTCTTTTCAGATTTCTATATCAAGGAATATATATTGAAAAAGAAAAAAGACAAAAAATAGTTATAAGTATTTGTAAAATATTATAATCATAGCTTTAATAAACTGGATTATTTATTAGTCGTTTTTACCACTTACATTTAATTAATAATTTTATATAAAAAATATTATTTCACCTTAACTACCTTATTTTTATATAGCTATCTTAATATATATAAATCTCCTGTCACGAAGTTTGTCCTTGATGGACTCCTAAGCTACTTAACCGATTTTAAATTAAATTGGCACACATTGAGCATTGTAGTCCAACTTAAGAGATATGATAGCTTAGATCTTTAATTATCGCAATAGTCGCAATTTTAGTTTATTGCAAATTATTTGTCGATAATTAATTGACAGTCACAATCATCTGTCAACCGCTCATTTGGCCTCCATCTAATAAAAAATATAATAGTGTTAGAAGATACCTTCTTTGTGCATGGTGAAGCTTACAAAGATGTGATTTAGTACCGCCATGCCAGACTTTGTTCAATTTTTTTTTCTCATTACATTAATTTCTCCTACATTAAATCTCCTGCCCGTTACCCCCAGTTTTATACCACAATGGCCAAGGTAATTACCAACATTAAACTTAGGCAAATACGTACTTCATAAAACAAACATAATATCTGCTATATCTAATATAGCTGGTAAAATCAAACGTACCATACGTACCGTATAGCGACATATCCGAAGTATGTAATCGTAAAATAATGTGTTTTTTATCCGATAAGTATGTAATTATATCCGAATCCTAATCATGGAGACCATAAACACGTCGTATGGAATAAATATTGGTAATGGTAATACTGTAACACACACATACATACACTATAAAAAAACCGAAGGGTCAAGGGGGTCGCAAAATATTTTTTTATACCAGGGGTTCGCATCATGAAAAATGTTGACAAACACTGTCATAAATGATCAACTTAAATTTAATGTTATGTTATGAAATAAAGTAAGACTACATGCTATGGTTGCTATAACAAAAATTGACATCCATCATCATGTTAACTGTCAAGTGTCATTATTGAATATAGTGGAAAAATAAAAACAACGAGTTTAGTACATTTTGTACATAAATAATTAAAAAATAGTGTACTAAAATTGTGTAGAAATTATTTATTTTGGTAAATAGATAACTTTGTGTGACGACATAACTAAATTACTTATAATGAATGAAAATCAGTCACCATCTCGTCCTGGAGAAGCTGCTTTAAAAAATATGCAAATCTTAAAAAGTGAGAGTTCTGTTTTTAAAGTCCCTAAAGTGCCTAAAAAGAAAAATCAGAAACGGGCACATGTTTTAGATGAAGAGGATTATGTTGAGGTAAGTTATTCAGCTGTTGCAGCTGATTATTTTCTAGGACTATGCCACAAAATAATCAGCCTAAGTGGGTAAACATATGTCATATTTATAGCTATTATATTTATGGCCTGATCTGAAGATATTTAAGGTAACAAAGTTTAAATAAAGAGCTCACAGAGTGTTAGTAATTTCACTAAATTTAAACTACAATTGTCTCTTCAGAAAGCTGTGCTTTCCATATCACTTTCCTGTCACTGTTAATAAACTTATTAAGGCTGGCTGAAAAATTAAGTTTCAAATATATTTTACTATGAGGTTCAAAAATCTATATTATTTTGATGATAACAACATAGTCATACATATATATATATTGTATCAAGTTATAAATATCATGAAATTTTAGGAAACCTAATAGGCACTTAAGTTTAAAACTCACTTCTGTAAATTGAGAGATTCATTAAATATTTGAGACTTCTAAAATAATATTATAACAATACCTTATTGTTCTAAATTCATAAGTAGTTTCAAAATTAGTGACTGCAAAAATTCAATTCAATTGAATTTATTGTAAAATTTGTTTTGTATTATTTCAGGGCATTTCAAAAATAATACAAAGAGACTTCTTTCCTGATTTAGAGAAGTTGAAAGCACAAAATGATTTCTTGGAGGCTACGGAAAACAAAGACTTTGCAAGGATTCGTGAAATTGCAAGAAAGTATAGTGGGTCGAGACCTCCCACAGAACCTTGTAAGTGTATACACTTATCTTAGATCTTATGATCTTTCCAAATGCAGTAAGTTATATGTTAGTTGGGCTTTCTTCTAAGAAAGTAAAAGTAGTGTTAATGAAAATGTAATAAACTATTTTGTCATAGTAGATTAAATTTTATAATATATTATGAATATATGTTTATGTAAAAAAATTTGGGAGAACCTTAGAAGCATTAGTGATGTAATTTAATAATATGTAATATAATAAGAAATAATAATATAATAATCCAGGATCCTTAATTATATAAATATTTTAATACTTTATATGAGGTGTACAATACACAATTTAGCAAACATTACATACATTACTTGTTTATTATAGCTCACAAAAGTGGTAAATTTTCAAACTTTAATAATGATCGCAAACATACACACCTCCTGCATTGGATACTTTATTTGTTTTAGATAATTCTCCAGCAACATTTGACACACCAGGAGTGGACCGCCCTCCATCACCTTCAGAGAGAGACTTGAGACCTCCTGATTCAAACCCTGACTGCAAATCAACACATATCACTGATAACCACTCCTTAGGTAATTTATTTGTTTTTTATCATAAACAGTTATTAAATGAATATAAAAAATAGCTTTATCATCAGCCATATCATACTACAATATTCAAGTTATATGTTTAATGTCATATTTAAATTGTACATAAACTCAAAAATCAATTTTAATTATGTCCTATATACATACATTGTGGTGTATTAAAGGTGAAATAATAATAGTTAATATAAATAAAAAGGTATTTTGAAAATTATTAATAAGATACTTTGTACTTCTAAAAGTATTACTGTTAACTTACCATGATTGAGTACAATATTTTTCTGTGGTTATTATAATATTGAGTGTTAGAGTAAGGCATAATTTTGTTGAATAATTTCTTATTCCAAATTGTGAGAGATATTTGGTTAGATTTGATAAACATATAAATTGTGTATTCATTTAAGTTTTATTTTGATAAGAATTTTTTTTTGATTTGGTTTGATATTTTTGATAATTTAATTCTGTATATAATTAATCCTCTGTGTGAATGCTTAGCATATATGTTACGGTCTGATCTATGGTCCCTACCTCTTCAAATATAGATGATAATATAAAATTACAGATTCATTCCTAGCAAGTCATACAAGTGAAGATAATGCGAGTTATGACAAGGTCATTGCATTAGAGAATAAAAAAAAAGCAACTAAATTGGCATCACAGTTTGAAGCCGAGATATCATCAAAGGCTCTTGTTGCATCAGCTCTAGCACTTCCCTCCATTGAACAACAGGCAGATCAGATGGATAGACCACATGAGGTTTGTAAATATAGATTTTATATCTAACAGCAAATAACAGCTTGGATCCATTCCAAGTTTACTCTCACTATCTCCATATATATGCAAGATGAAGATATTTTATGGCCATAGATACTTCCATTAAAGTATCCAACTAATAGTTATAATAAAATCATGAGAGGCATAATCATATCTAAATTTGGATGACTAAGATTAATAATAAATAACACATTATTATAATATAACATACTATACATTTAAATACACTATATGTTATATTACTTAATACATTTAGGAATCAATTCATTGCATTCATGTATTTGAAATAAAATAATTTGTTGAAGTTATGTTCCACTATTTTGGCTGTAATTTGGGACTATTTAAGAACACAGCACGGTTCAGGCACACCAGAATGCTTGCAGATGGTAGTTTACTATTTACTTGATATTTTGGAATATTCACAAAATATCTTTATAAATTCTAGCTATTCATATGTGTTAATGTAAAGTTTAATTAAAATTTATTCAGAAATAGTAACAAAAATCAATCCATATTCAAAAATTTTCTCTATATAATATTAGTAGGATTATAATTATTTTAATGCTAACTTTTATCCACTTTTTGTACCTACTTAGAATACAACAAAAATGTATGCAATGTTAGAAAAATATTCACACATGATAGCAAACTGTTATAAAAGAAAGCATAGAAAAATATTTAAATAATTTCTTCACAGCTGGACACATGGACATATCGGGCCAAAAACTTCATAATGTATGTCCCAGATGGAGCAGAGTCTCAAAAGCCCAATGAGAAGCCCGAATTGCAGCATCATAATACGAGGCTACAAGTTCAGCCATTCGATTATGTCAAAAACCAGGAAGCAATTACTGCTATTGCACGATCACAGGTAAATTTGTTTTTGATTATTTTAAATATTACAAATATATGCTGTTTACCTCCATTCCTTGAATGATTTTATATAATCTAACTTAATAATTACTTTTTGTTAAATAAACTGTTATTGCTAATTAATTTGTAAAAGTGGTAATTATTAATTAATTTTATAAAAGATTTAATGTGATATTACCTTACCTATAACTTATCTTTATTGACGCATTGATGCTAATTTTAACCGATTTATTTATCTTAATATATATATATATCTCCTGTCACGATGTTTGTCCGCGATGGACTCCTAAACTATTTAACTGATTTTTTGATTGGCACACCATGAGCACTCTGCTTCAACTTAACAGATAGTATAGCTTAGATCTTCAATTATAGTCTCAATTTTATTTTATTGTAAATTATTTGTCTATCATTAATTGACAATCACAAATCACAATTATCTGTTAACTGCAAAATATTTTAACAGATGTCGATACTTTTCGACTGGATTGAGTAAGTAGACAATAGATGGCACTGCTATGGTACACCGACAAACGTGTCATATAAAGATTAATTTATTAACATAAATAAAGTATACTTTTATTGTTCAAAACGTTTTTCCGCGCACTTAAACCTGATTATTACTTTTATTGAACTAAAAAAATGATTGCTAGAAATCACATGTATGGCAAAACAACGTTTGCCGGATCAGCTAGTTTTTTATAATCTTCGCTGAAGTGGGTTTCGTGGAAGCGATCTACACTTTTTCGTAATTATTCAAGGATAAAATGAATAAATAATCGTAGGGATCCAACGACAAAGGGAAGATAGGTGTGGATGGAGTTAGCATATCTGGGGATAAACCTCCGAGTGCCTACGAGTTGTTAGCGACGCCTTCCCCCAGGCCTGGCGTGGGGCCAGATCAGTCTCCACTCATGACCTGGGGAGAGATCGAGGGCACACCATTCCGGCTGGATGGAGGGGACACGCCCTTACCTGCGTAAGTTTCTTTCACACAATTTATTTCAGGTTCTACTAAAACATGCTTTGTGAAATCTCTATTGCTTGCTTAGATAATAAATTATTTTAGCCCCTATTTTTTAACAACTGAGGAATTTTAAGATATAGCGCACTCAATACATAGGCTATTTTAAAACAATGTTGGGTAATAAATTAATGCGTTTGATGTTCTTAAACGTGCCCCACGTTACGTAACGTTAGTGATTTGAATGATTTCCCAGTAATTAGCTTGTATTGCCATTACAAAGTATGAGTACACGCGCGGCTCAAACCGGACTGTCGAATAGAGGTTCCGGTCCTCTCGGCACAATGTTTATAAAAATAACATTTTTATCAATTGCGCTAGATTATAAAATAAGCTTTTGAACTTAAATAGTCGTCTTTATATATAGAACTTCATATTTGGTAAATAGATAGGTTTTATTTACAAAAAATAAACTGAAAATACATTAAATTTCAAATGTAATCGATAATATTACAAAGATGAAGTGGGTTTGTTTTATTGAAAGCGACTAGCGCGTTTAGGAACTATGGGATAATATTTATACTAATTTCTGATAATGCCTATGGTATCAATAAAATCGCGTTACTGACAGCCTCGCATTAGGAATTGCATGCTAATCTCGGAGATATGGAAAACTTGTATGTAACTTGACCTTGAGGTCAATGTCTGTACGACGTTTTGTGTTCACTGACATTGGAATGAATATAAAATATTTGACTGAATATAAGTAAAAAATAACAGTAAAAAATATTTAAAATACATGTCTGATAATGCGCCGCGGTTTGACCTGTCATGATTTTAAACCCGCCTTTTTATACATTGATAAAAAACTTCTACGTTATATTATAATTATGATGTATTAATTCAAGAATCGTTAATAAATATGAGTTTATATATCGTACTTATTCGTACGATGGTAAATATACTATTTATTTAGCGAAAGGGCTTTACTACAAATTTGTAGTAAAAATAGAATTAATGAAGCTCTACCGAATAATAATGATTTAAATGTATCTACAGCGTGGGTGCGGGTGCGGCATACCGTATCCTGGAAGGCGGCGCTCGGGAAAGAATTGCCATGCAACTCGCGGAACAAGTGGCGAAACGACGGAGACCCACCACGCCCCGAAGGACACCCACGCCGCAGAGGTACAACTGAGGATGTATTTCTGTTGCCGCTTCCCTAGAAAAATAACTAAAACGAATTAAAACAAGTTTAGGGTGGCCATTTACTAAAAATATGGTATTTTGGACGTTTTCATCGTATCTCGTGAACCGTTAAAATAACGACGTTCAAATATTCATTGAGGACGTATTTCTGTTGCCGTTTCCCTTGACAAATAGCAAAAAACGAATTAAAACAAGTGTCCAAACATAATATAAGACGACAGTCAGTCAGTTATCAGTTGTATTACAACCCCTAATACTAGCTATATGTGAATCGTTCTGATATATGATTTGTATTTCGTTTTTGTTTTGTTGCTCTAAAGTGTACATAATTTTCTATACTTTTATTGAACATACGAAGCTCTTGTGTGTACACTATTATAACTATAGTTGTTCGCAGTACTAACACACAATCTATTTTGTTTTTTTCTTCACCATTATTTTCTTTATAATATATAATAAAATAATGTAATGCTAAAGGCTCCATGTTCCATAGAAACCATTATAAATCAACTTTAATTGTACTTACAAAGAGTGCTTCACCAAATCACACGTGATTAATTTTAACAGTTTCAGAACGAACACGGAGCGTCTAGCAAGTATGTCACCGGCTGCTAGAAAACTGGCGGCTAAGCATTTACTATCACCCAGACTTAAGCTCACTCCCAACGATATGGGAATCTCACACCCATCCAAAACACCGACACCCAGACGACCCCTTGTGGCAACACCGAGTCAAGATACTGGCAACTCCGATAATATCACAGATAATCTATTACAAATAAATGTTTCGAAACGAAGCAGATTAAAGGCTCAAGATTTCTTCGTTTAAGTAATAAATTAATCTTAATTAAAAACTATCTTTTATTTACGACTTCTACCTGAGCTATGTTTAAGAATTATATTTATTTGTAAGAAACTCATAAAAAGTCAACCTTTTATTGGGACTAACAACTGTTATACGAGAATAATCAATATTACATATTTCTCTTATTATTTTCTACCAAAAAAAATTGCTGAAAAAATAATAGTTTTGTCTAGATCCCGTTATAAAATTTATTATATAAATCGTATTTTTTGTTCTTTTAGTGAGAACGTTAATTTCAAAATTAAAAAAAAAATCATCTCCATAAGTTAGGAATCAGTTCTGTAGCGTAAGTTGGAATAACAATGAAGCCTTTTCAAGTTTGCTCTAGTTGAAAGTTGTGGTATATAATGAGGGTCCGACGTGTTTTCATTGAATTCCATCACGTTGGGAATTTTCAAACCATTTACTGAGGTAAGAATCGTTTTTTCAATATTATAATGAGAGGTAGCAATTACCTTTACAGGTACAAAATTCTATCAGGTTACATACATTTGAATTTCCTACGAATTGAAATTGTCTTTTAATTAAATTATTTCTCCCTTGATTATTACTCAACATAATGTTTAAGTACATTTAAATAAGTCTAGCACCGATGAAAAATAACATCCCTTCAGCCACACATGTAGTTATATAATCTATTACACAAAATAAATTTGTGTATACGTTAAAAATGGTCGGAGTAATAGAATCGGTCGTAATAATAGAAGAGATTGACTTTCTTTCAATCCATGTGGAACTACGACTCTAAATCACTCGATATCCATGCTAATATTGCTCTTTGACGCTATCGCGTCTAGATGTAAATCGCTAAACATATTCACTGAATTTTGTTAATAGAATCAGGCGTTACTTTGCGGAAGTTTATAATTTTATTAGATCCATTTATTAGCAATATTCCGCGACAAAAAACCCCAACAACTAGACTCGGACGAATCAGGACTCTAAGAACAGTATTCATTAAGTCAATGCTAATAAATTGGTAAAATTGAATTATACTGATTTTTTTCGCGCGGGTGACACATCTATTGGGCTAAAATAAGAGAGAACTTTTAGAAATAGTTTATTTTTCTCAATAATCAATTGCTCTCATACGTCAAACAAAAAACAATTCATTCATTCTAGTCAGATAAAAATATTCTTAACTACATATTTATATAGTTAAGAATATTTAATTAATACATGTAAAATATATAAATACATTAGACCATAAAAAAATATTTTGATTACAAACTATTGTTCTATAAATGAGCACACAGCCTGTATTTCTTCAACTATTAACTCCATACTAACTAAATAAGCCAATAATCGTTTTAACAAAAGCACTGTTCTATTCTTTTTCAGTGTAGAGACTTTTGTACAAATGTAAATATAAATTTGTCTGAAAGCAAAAAAAAAGAAATACTTTCGTTAAAACACTGAGTTTTTATTAATAAGGGCGTGAATGCAATTCATGGTATGGTGATATGAATAACAATTATCATCGTAACGATGTTTTATCACACAGTCACTTAGTGTTATAAAATTAAATGCAAATTAGGACCGTAACTAATAGTCATATAAATATCCCCCGTATCATTAAATTACATATTACGTTAAAAATAGCGCGGAAGTGATTTGCGTCTTCAGTTAATTCTATAAAATTGCAATATTACTTTATACAATGAAACATCAAAAAACATCGCCATTTTGTGACGCCTTACGTAATGTTTGACCTTGTTTTGGCTTATAACTTTTTGTATCATCAAACGAGATAACCTGTTTTGAACGAGTCTTTTAAACAATCCTTTTATACCTGCATATTAATTAATAATTGGTTTATTTTACTATCAAAATGGCAGATATGCTCTATACCAAGGTAATTGAGTTGATTTTTGTTTGTAATACTCAGAGTTGGGCTTAACCTCTGCATCGTCTGTCGGGTCCTCTTCAAAAATGTTAACAAACGACGCGAGGTACCCAAAACGCGGAAATGCCAAAAAGGGAAAATATTTCATAAGAAATACCGAAAACCTAAAATTTAAGTTGAAATATAACCTTCCCAGGTACGTATTGTAAAATGCGCTAGTTAAATAATTTAGAGCTAACTTATATTTGGCAACGAAAGGAAGCTTTTTATATTCGGGCACGGTGTCGATGCAGTCATAGTCACGGAGATATAGAAGCCTTGACGAGGGCTTAGGACATCCCTCTATGGCAGGTTCTGATATGAATCTGTTTACATCCACTCCTGAAATAATACATTTTCACTGTGAGAAACCGCTTGAGAAACCGCTCAGTGTTCAATTAAAAACGTCTGAACGAGGAGAGATACTATTTGATAGTTACATCTTATGATCAGCATTAATTTTATATTTAAATGACATAAGATCATCAAGAGCAAGATAAACTGTATTACATTTACAGTTATACATAAATTTGCATACCTATATCCTCAGACTGTCCTTTAAGCATTTCTCTTATTTTGTCCTGTAAACTAGATCTTTCTGATTCCGAATAAACGTAGCCAGGCACGTCCATGATTTGTTTAGTCAAATAGAGCACTCCATCGATGTTAATCGTAGGGTTGACACACCACATAGCATCAAGCAGGCAACGCGAGAGGTGCTCAAAGTATTCTGGTACATTAGTTAGGCATGGTGTAAAAACTCGCTCTTTGAGTATACGACAAACTTCACGGGTTTCTTCGAACGTGGATCGACAAATGTTATACCTGAAAAATAGTCTTCAATCAAAAAGTAACAGCGTTAATATTATTCTCACATTGCCTCCATTCATCATTATCTAGAATGAAAGTATGAAAAATACATTAATTTAATGTATAAAAGTTACGTAATCCGTTACATGTTATCTCTTGTGAAAAACGAGATATTTAATAAAAATATATCATACGTAACACAGATAATTGTTAAGGATTTATGTATAAAACGCAAAAAATCTGTGTTGGAACGAATAAATATATTATTTTGTTGTATCAATGTTTAAATAAAAAATATTAAGTAATATCTCCAACGTATCTTTAGAATTTGTTTTTCAACATCTTATCATACATATAAATAATTACTTACCTATCTTCTAAGCCGATGGCGTAGCCGATTGTTCTCCAAAAATGATTATAGGCCTCCCAATCACCTGGTTGTAGTTGATTTATGCCGAATTTGTCTGGCTTCAATATGGCTATACCGATAAATCCAAACTGGGTTAGCGCCAGGTCCCTTTGAGAAATTATTCCTACGCCTTTCATTTTGGACCCTAAACTCGCTTTTACGTGTCGAGTGCGAACCGCCATTAAAGATTTCCATGATCTGAAATTTTTTTAGTCATAAATGCCCTCCTGTATTCAGAGACCCGTACCGCTTAACACAAGGTATGATTCTTCTCGAAAAATGTAATTCTAACATTACTACTTGTTGTATAGGTAGGTACTATTATTTATATATAGTTACTTTGTGAGTTTTTAAGTAGTCTTACTTTTATTTATTTTTTATTGTTATTATATACAAGAATTTTTATTTTTCACCATACGAAATATACCTTTTTTATAATAGATCTTTGAGATTTAGTGACTAAAAATAGCCACTAATTATTTAAAAATATAAATTTCCACATTATACTAAAGTCTTAGTAATCCATACCGAGTACAATTATATCTCTTTATTTCAGGCAATTATTGCATTAAAAATAAAATTAGTTTTTAAGCAAAATTCAACGTAACGAAATAACAACAATTTGAGCGGAATTAATGCATTTTAGTCTAACAAAGTACTTTGTTTAGTGACTACAGATTATTATATTTATGAATCCAATCTTTAGAATGTCTTTATTTTTATCTGTGTTCGTATTATTGAGACTAATACTTCTTTCTTATTAATATGGATGTATTACGTTTTTATATAACTCAACGTTACGAATCCTAATTAAATTCGATTGTTACGTTAAAGAAACTTTACAATGCTCTTTTTCTTGCATAGATACTTACATACTTCCAGGCTTCAACTCGTGTTCAAACCAAGATACCGTGTGAAGAACAGTAGATAAATATCGTCTATACGATGTGTACACTGAATTTGATCTTCTAGTACTCATGAGGACTTTAAGTATTGAGGGTATTGCAAAAACCGCTACGAGACCTAACAGCATAGATGAACTGAATTGAAAACAATTGTCCCAATAGAATCGTCGAGCTCTGAAAAAAATAGGTATTTATCGATTTTTGCCTTAATCAGGCTTCTCGTAAAGAATCTAGGAAGATATCTAAATCTTTAATGCAAGCAGTGCTGAAATATTCTTTGGATATAGTACGTTAATCCATAGATTCGTAGCCAAACAGATGAAAGGCTATATAAAATAGCCAAAGATGGTCATATCAAATAAACAATACAAAAAAAAATATTTTTTTGAGACTTCATTAAAAAAATGCATTTTCATTTGTAACTGGACTTGGCATATAGAAAGGATAGATTCTGGACACAGCTACTGTTGCTTAACCTCACTGATCTGATAATATCTCTCTAAATACTTTACGTAAATTGGTAACTTACGTACTGGTTAAATTTTTTCTCATCGTACCATTCCGGCGTCCTTATCTCCAGCTCCTCCGGTTTTTTTGTATCTGATGGTTTTTCCGTTGGCTCTTTCGAAAAGAGCACTTTTATATACTCCTCAACTATAATAATTAAAAACTCAATAGAAGTTTGATTTCGATTTGTCACATTGCCGTATACCAGTTAAATTTCCTGATCCAATATTTCATTTGATCGTATAAAACAAATAGATCGTGTAAATAAAGCTGTTCTTTATCAATTTTACAAAAATGTGACGCAAATAATATGAACATTTAAATAAAATAATACAACGGATTACGGAAAATGCGTCAATTATCCTTCAACCAACTGTGGACACTTGCTGAAAATCATCCCAAACAACGACATAAGTAATAGTGATCATAATTAGTTTAAATTCATTACAAAGCATTTTATTGAAAATATAATCGCGTTTAATGTGATACTCGAGTTACTTAAAGACGCAGTAGTATTTTTGTCTATTATTTTTGGGCTCTAAGCAACAACTCAAATATCATTTCCTATATACTTATTGTCCTATACAGATAATTGCTTAAAAAGTTAACCCGAATAAAGTCACAATTAACCTCGATAACGTAGGTACGAGCGTACGTATATGTGATTATTTGTGATATAATTATGATAGTACAATATTATAATAAACTGCATGTGTGTGAAAGCGTGCTTACGTGCCAAGCATAGATAATGTCAGAATAGCGTGTCCACAATATGGATTACTAAATATCAGCTTATTGAAGCTAAACAGTTAGTCGATTTTTACGTGCTAAGCTCAGAAACTACAGCTTGATATAGGATTTTTTTATGTTGGATAGTATAACATCTCGCTATGACCAATAACAGGATAGTATTCATAATTTTAAAATGCATCAAGATATATATAATATCAATATTTTTATTTGTACCTACTCATAGGAGATATTTCAGGTAAAACATAACGATTACTCGAAAGCGTTTATTCTTCTTTGCTGTTAGAGTTTGAAAATTATAAATTGTAAACTATTTAAATTTAAATCCTCCCTTTTAACCATTAAAATGTCTAAAACTAGTCCGCGTAGTATATTACGATCTTTTATTCAATACTCGAAGGTTTTACTAATCTATAATATCTTCTAAATATTATGCCTGCTTGTTTGCATTAAAATTCCTTGCTCTAAATAATAAACAACTAACCGAACCTGATTTAAAAAAAGTTTATTATCAAAACGGCCTCGCATGAAGAGGTATTTCGCAACTGGCAATCGGGAAGAAAGTCGTTGAACTTTCACTGCGCTCGATTCATTTAATGTTAAATTCAAAGTTGCTGTTTGATGTTTGTGTATTGTGTTTGAATATTATTGAAGCCTTGTTTGTAAAGATTATTTTCTCATACAATTTCACCGTATTTATTTGAACTTTTTTGAATGACAGTATAATTAATCATATATAAGACATCTACTACTTTCCATGAATTATATATACCGTTAGACTAGCGCGTTTGTCCAGTATCGTCATAACCGAATCATTAAGAGCGTAATTTTGCTGAGATAACGTGACGTTACGTGTTAAATGTCACTGTCACATTTGTAATCAAGTTCATTACTTTTAATCTTATCAGCCAGTTTAAATCTTAACACTAAGTACTGAGTAGTTTTATTTTTAATGCTTTAATGGTCTTTGTAAAAATAATTAATTGTATACCGTTTTAAAATTAAAATATATAATATGCATGAACAGAAATAGTGCAATACAAATTTTATTTTTATTACAAAATGTATGGGTATATAACCCATACATTTTGTTTGTATATTTGCTTTCATTATTTATTTGGCAACATATCAAATTTTTGAAAGCGTAAAGTTCATTTGATTTTTTCTAATGTTACGTAGAACTTGCCTTCTCAGCCGAGGTATTTGAAATAGATAATGTACGGATCTCTACATATATAGCGTTTTGAAGGTAACATGACAATGGACAAACGCTCACAATTGCGATTTGCGTCTTCCTTTTAAACATGTTGCTGTTAAATCAAATATATCTGTTATACCTACCGGTCAAATCCATTTTTCACCGTCTTCGTTGTCGTACACTCACTATTCACTAAATTATTTCTATAAGCTATTGTAGATATTATTACAACGTACAACACGTCCTTTCCCTCTGACGGTCAACTAAAAATACGTTAGGCGTTAAATATTTTCTGTTTGTCAGGCAGCCCATTGACCGTTTTCTACAACCACACTGCGTATTACGTAACACTAACGAGCTGTTGATTCGCAGTATGCACGTTACATTGCCTATTTGGCAGATGGTATTTTCTTAGCGCTCTTAGTTTAAGACTAATGTACAACATATTCGCTTCTTTAGATGAATGCGATGCATATAATAGGCATTTAACTTATTTATGTGTAAATCAATTTAATCGAAAAACTTTGCGACATTTTAAGATCCCGGAAGGCGGTTTCTAACTATAAGATGTTTGCTTATTAAGGTTAAATATATTTACTATTAACTACAAATATGTCTTTATTTAAATGGACGTGTTGCGTTCTAAAATATGGGTTACATGTTTATAACATACTTTAAAGCAATAATAGTCATCAATTATTACAAACAGAGATCGTGTATCTAAAAACTTAAAATATTTTTTTTATTAAAAAACACCATTATTAATTTTTAATGTACTTAAAAAGTTCAAATAAAATAAATAAACACAAATTGGCACACACATGTCTTTATGATAATTAAAGCGTCATCTGTTAAAACTGAGATTTGTTTCCGTCCGCAAATAACATGTGTTACGATGTATTAAAATCATTCGGAAATATAGCCAAGATCAGAAAGCGTCGCAGAATTTTGAACAGCTTGTTGTCGCTCACATTAGCCAGCCTTTATGAAATCAACGATCATTCACCTTTTGCTCTGCATTAAGATGGAATTTTACATTACCGAAAAAAACAGAATGTAATTGAATCATATGTTATTAAGAATGTTTTATGTCTTACTAGTAGATCCGATTTTTTCACATGTCTATTCTATAGGACGAAAAAAATATCTATAAATGACACTAATACTGTCATAAGTGTGTGGAGTAAATGGACACGATATAAGAACCACTTTTTAGTTTTAACTATTATGATAGTCTAATTTCTAATTTCATTGGTTTGATAGGGCTTTTGACCTTCAATTATTTGTATATTATAACAGGTAAAAATTCGTCCTTTCATATTAATGAAAAAATTGATAAGATTAAAATAATGATCGATTATCATAATTATAGGTGTGCAAACCTGTCAATTTAAAATGATTACGTCTTTAATTACATTTCTGGAAACTTCAAAACAGCTGACATATGTTTTATAATTGTATAGAAGCTGAAGTTGGGGGTTTAATGTGGGGGCACACCGCAGTCTTTATCCAAAAATGTCTGGGCCACCTTAACCATACAGGCGACGTTTACTTCCATACAAAAGGGCTCACAGAAAGAGATCATCTGAAAACAAAATCATCTTCGAGAAAATAAACTAAAATATATTAATGTGTAGAACACTCGCGGCTAGAACATTCGTCACTTTCCGCTAGAAGCGGCTCTCGATTCCTTTGTCAGCTTTATGGTAGCTATATGGTACTACACTTTATACGCTTTGGTAGGTACGTGGCACTAGGTCATAAATATAGCCTACCTAAACTAATTTCAATAAATCTTATTAGATGTGAATATGAATTTCGTTATTCCAAAAATACAAACTATAAACAAATATTAATTTTTGATTAGTGCCAACATCCCTCATGTTGTTTTATGATTATTTTTAGATAGGAACAATAAGGTAGATGTTTATTTTTCAAAAAGAATACAATTCACATGCAGCCTTGCTATCGCATACAATCGATTTTTCATTCTTTCTAAAGCTAACAATAGAATAATTTCATACCTTTATCGGTTGTAACGAAGAAGCCCGTTTTACAATTTCAAGATATAATCTTTCAAAGATGATGCTATTTGTATTAACGTTAATAATTCAGCATGCCTATTGCGAGTGGGTAAGTTAACAGAATAATTATTTTAAATATTTAAACGACTACTTAATTGAAAGTATTGTGTATTATACAGTGGATTTTAATAGTTAAAATAAATAAAATTCGAATCTTATTACTACATAAATTTTATAATTATTATGAGTTTGACTTTAAATTGTGAACTCATATTTTCTCACTGAATAATTATATAAATTCAAGATTTTATTACAGGCTTCAGAATTGCTGACGCCTGAAGAAATGCAATAGTGAGTGAGAGTTGTATAATACCTATTTTACTTTTTAAATCTTGTTATATGAGGTTATACGAAATTATCTTCCTATATTCTTTCCTATAGCTTGTTTTTAGATAGCTTGTTCATACCGAAAGGAGTGTTTCCATTTAAATTGTATGCTAGATTTTTTTGCAGTAAAACGCCTTCAGGCAACATAAATCAATTGTTTGATCAATTTAAACAGTCGCTGCAAAATATGCAACTTTCGGAGAGACAGGATAAGTCCAAAACTAATGATCTTCTGGCAATGAAACTTAAACTAGATTCAACACTTAAAAGTGCTCAAGAATTAGCAGATACATTGAAGAAACAAATTCGTGATATAGAAACTAAGGAGCGATTTTTAAAAGAAGCCATTGCGTATGGAAAGTGAGTGTTTGAAAATTGAACCATTGGCAAACTACGAAAAATTTTTTTTTTTTCGTGGGGAAATGCATTACGCATACCCTCCCGCAGAGGGTGATGTGGGACTCGTTATAGTGCATACCCACTAAAACCCCACGATGTCACCAAGTCGCTATAGGTGGAAGACGGTAACAGCAGGGCCTTGTCCGCTACCAAATCCTGAAACAAACACTACACATTTCTGAAACATACATTTATTACTTTACGCTGCAATGTATCTGATAAAATAAGAGTGCAATTATAATGTCTTTATTTGTTTACTAAAAATGGATCGATATCGATTTAAATTGAATTATAGACTTATAGGAAAAATAATGTGCTTACATTATTTATTCCTATAAGTCTAGACTAGACTGAAGTAACTAGCCCGCTATTAATAGTAATAGTAAAAGTTGTAAATGTATTGAATTTACAACTTAACGTGTCTCATTCAATCACTCATTCATTCTATTTGTATAGGAGTGGAGTAACAACATTGAATATATTGACAACAATCAGCAA
The DNA here is from genome assembly GCA_963693355.1 of Pontia daplidice. Taxonomy (NCBI): domain Eukaryota; kingdom Metazoa; phylum Arthropoda; class Insecta; order Lepidoptera; family Pieridae; genus Pontia; species Pontia daplidice. The sequence goes on from CAVNZL010000006.1 coordinate 1,975,326, forward strand.
ACCTCGTACCTATATTATTCGAGACGGATTTTGGTATATTTGCGATGGACTCGTGCAAAACTCAATATCTGACAATTTATTTAATGAAATGATTGCAATTCCTAAATGTATAGGGCAAGAGGTATTTATGACACAAGTTAAAGTTATATATAATATAAGTCTTTTTTTATTAAAGGAGTTAAATATATATAAATGCAGCACCTGGTCCGCGCGAACTATGGGACTGGTATACTCTTGAATTCCCTCTGCTTATCAGAGCTACCTACCCACTAAAACTTCCTCCGAACCCAACGATACCGTCCACTCCGAGCAACCTCTTCGGCGATGGCTACGAGTCTCCCTCTGATTTTCGACCTCCATCAGAAATTACCTACCAATAACCCCCCCACTCCCCCTCCTCCGGCAACGTTAAGACTCTCGATAAATCCGATTGCAGTGGGGTGGTATATACTATTAGGTTCTACTTATAACTGTAGCTAATATAGTCTAGTCAATGCTAAGCGGATGAGTACTCGTATGAGAAATTCACTATTGAATTTATGCATTTATTCGCAATACATACCATACAAAGAACAAAATTACCACTGTCACGATAAGAATATATATACTTCATTATTGGACTTTGTATATTATAATTACATTCAAACATAAAATAAGGACATCCAATAGCTGCGTAATAAGGAAAAATGTTTTTATAATGATTTGTACAGATACCAAGCAACCGTGACCCCTGCGTTTTCAACTCCATTATAAAATATGAGGCTATACCAACTGTGAGACGCGCTATATACGAAGAGGACAATTTCTTGTGTCTCAAACCGAACTTTAATGTGACCTTGGAACAATATCAATCAGTGCCAAGACAGCTGATAAATGATACATGCAGAAAAGGTACGTACTTTTATGGAAGGAGTCTCTAGAGCCTGTATATTATCATGATTATGATAGATGTCTTAATAATAACGAACTTTATTACAAAAAACAGATCCATATAGGTTAATAAGTCGGTAACAATTCATATTTAACGCGTCTACAGGGCTCTCAAATAAGGGGCAATATCGGGGAAGTGGTGGGGTGTAACCTAGATCGCCTCGTGTCGGCCCTAATTTTATTATCAAATTAATTAATTATATTAGTTAATTTTATTAACTCAGAAATTAGTTACCTGGTAACCTCATGATTTAGAGACGATTATCGTCTAGGGAGACATGATATCACAAATTAACAGCTAGTTGTATAATCTACTACAGCACCAGTAAAATCCCCGAAATAGAGATTATACAGTACTGACTACAGGATCTAGGCAAGCTCAATGCTACCTGCATTGAGCTTTAGCAATTGAACGTGTTATCGTACTGAAAGCTAGCCCACGGACTACAAAAGTAAATTTTTTAACAATAATGAACCTTGACTTCTGTTGGGTTCCGTACGAACCTCTGGGCCAGCGACCTTCTTTCTCGCGCCCAGAAAGTGGCTTTCAGTGTCCCAAATACTTATGTTGAATCACTCGTTTAAATGCACCAAGGAACACTAGTTTGTGTATTTAACACGTATTTAAAGAAATTCTGACCTCATTTTTAAATTATTTAATTGGCATTCTAGCCTCAACCGATTAGGTTGCGAATTAGGTTACCATAACACCTACACAATCTTAAACTAATAAATTATTATTAACTTTGCTTAGCCCATTTATACAAACTATTATATATTAGTATTATCCATATAGTTTATTTATATTATGTACATTAATATATACTTAGTTCGTCTAAACTGGCTGGCTTAGCTAAATGGCAATTCATCATAAGTAATTTTGTAATTTACGAGGTAATATATGTCGCATATCATACAGTATACAAAAGGAGATACTAATAAATGAAATCTAATTTTAATTGGAATAAAATTAAGTAATCTCGTAAAATATAACTAAAAAGCTTAAGTAGGGTCTCAAGACGTTGTACGTCATCTCAGACAAGAAACACATAGTTAGTTATACGGAGAAATGCACAGTTCTGCAACGAAGGCGAAGCGCAAAGACATTACAGAATATTCATTGCTTTAAAAAAATTATAAAAATTAACAAGAACGAAATCCAAATGAGCAATAATAGCTATAACCTAATATTTTAAATCGGAACTTACCTTCTTTATGTACGTCCTTCCTTGATTAATGCAAAACAGATAAAAAATAGAAATTCGAACAAAGTTGCTGGGCATATAGTCTTAGTTAACGCTCAAAGAAAGAAACCAACTCTACATTTTAAACATTAGTGTATATATCATATTTTGTATTCCATTAATATATTGTTTTTTTGCAGGAACGATAAAAAGCCTATCAGAAAATTTATCGAAATGTGGTGCACGCATTTTAACCGAATACAGCTATTACCCCAATAGAAACACGTTACCCGCAGAGCTATTAGAATACTGTACAGAAAATGATGGATCTTGCAAATTGATGGTGGCCTGGTACTTCTCTAATTCGTCAACCGAAAATTATGAAACTCTGAGCAATGATAAGCTTTTTAAAAGAATCTTTTTGAAAATGGGATCATTTAAACAAACAGAAACGTATAAATAAAATGTTATATAATATAATAAAGCATTTATTTCTATAAATTATATTGTGACTTAGTTTATAATAAATTGCTAGAAGAAGAATACAAAATATTTATATTTGTTTCCTTTGAGTATTTCGTAACATAAAATGGTCGTATGTACAAAAAATCGCATTACTTTTAAGATTTCATTATCTTTCAGTATGAATTCTTAGAAAATAAAATAACAAAAAAAGATATATCATTTTAATGTTTTATATACACTTCGTTGCTAATTCTTCGGTATAAAATTGAATACAAACAATGACCTTCGCATCGGCACACTAAAAACGTAAATATTTTGGTATATCTGTGTTGTAGTGCTTTATGTGTAGAAACTAGAACTAGTTTCCGTGGTTATGTACAAAAGTTTGATTTAGAAATATTTTTCTCATTTTGGAATTGTTATGTATGATGCGATTGGTAACAACACAAACATACCGAATAGGGCACAAGTGATATTTTCTAAACAACCACTATTAAAAATGGCGATGTAAAGGAAGTATAAAATAATGACAACTTTAAGACTTACAATTTGTACAGAGTTACAATAATTAATACTTATTATATGTTCCTTTAGAACAGATTAAATTTACCTAAGTGTGTTTGAATCACGATAGATAACTATATATAGTTATACGTTACGGACTAATATTTGATGTAATAAATAAAAAATACAAATAACCATACAGGTTTATTATTGTCCACCATATACCATTACAGACGGTAATCTTTTTATTCAATAAAATAATGAATAACATTAATTCAATGATGATGGTCCATAACTTGGTCAATCAGACTGCCCCCAAAATATACAGTCCCATATATCCTTATACCACGACTTAGGCTTTCGATTATAATATTTAGAATTGGGTAAAGGTGCAAAATTGTCTGCTGGACCATCTTTAAATATATTAACATACGCTTTTGTTACACCATACCTCCACATAGAAACATACGGAAAATATGTGCCTAAGAATATGCACCAAGAAAAATGCAAATTCAATATTACACGGCCGATATAAGTTTTATAGAAACCTAAAATTATGTCTAATACTGCCAGTTTGAATTTCGAGCTTAAAGCTAGTCGCTTGTACTGCGGTGAGTTATCCAATATTTGGTAGTCCTTCGGATGGAGAACTGTTGGTGGGACGGGTGGGGTGTTTGGGAAGTCAATGGGGCATTTATCTATTAAGTGGGTCATAGGTACGCCTGAAATAATACTATTGAGTTAAAATTTTTGTTGAAAAGAAAGTTGTATATCTATAATCTTCTGTTAACACCGTCTCACTTAAAATGTACTAAGACTTACCACTTTCATATTTATTCCTATTCTGTAGTTCACTTAGCTTTACTACCAAAGCAAGTCTATCTTCCTCCGTATAAATGTAACCTGGCACATTTGAAAAGTTCTTGGTAACGTATACCAGGGCTTCATGTTCTATAGCTGCGTGTATGGTGCTCATGCCGGTTGTCATTACGTGAGCAGCGTGCTCAAAATATTCTGGTGGATTTGTCAGACATGGTGTGAACACCTTGTCCTGAATGTATCTGCATATTTGTCGTGTTTCATGGAAATTCCTTCGACAAATATTACATCTGAAAAAGACTTTCTAATATATATTTGAAGTATAAATTAAATATTTGAGTATTTTAAAGGGGTACTTCAGGATCTTAGAGTAGGCTCTAATTAAAATAATGATATTATTTAGAGATGCAAAATGCACATTGTTAATATTATTCTAAATTCCGAGAAATATTTACCTGTCTTCCAATCCAAGCATGTACCCAATAACAGCCCAGAAATGAACAAAGGCGTCCCAATCCCCAGGCTGAAGGGCTCGAATGCACAATCTATCCGGCTTTAAAACTGAAAAACCCATAAAACCAAATATTGTGAGAGCCACATCACGCTGGGACACTCTTCCATGACCTTTGAGCTTAGCAGCGCGATCAGACATTATATGGCGGGAACGCACCGATAATAAGGACTTCCACGATCTTAAAATAAGGAAAATTTATAGAAAGTTTTGTACCTTTTGTTAGTTCCTAGGTACTTTATATCTAAGTTTTAATTGATAATTGTTAAAACTATCATCATTCACCCTTTAAACCAAGATTGACACCCATTAAGAGGTTTATACATTTCTTACAAATATAATATATTTATATAAATATATAATATATTATATATATTTGTAATATAATTTACGTATCGTAAGGTTCTGTTATCATCATACACTGAATATTCTTTTCATATAATAGAAAATATTTTAAGGTATATCCTATCTTTCAGTTTTACATTTTATTGTTACTATCCTGATTTATTCATCTGTTCGATTCCTAAATAAACAATGATAGAATACTTACACACTGTTGGGCTTCAAATCATGGTGGTACCAAGATAACAGATGTAAAAATGTGCTCCAATATCGTTTAAAGGCTGTGTACTCCGAGTTCGAGTGGCGGCTTCCCACCAGAACACTTAGGATCGTGGGGATTGACAATATAGAAATTAATCCCAAAATCATCGATATAGACTGAACGAAGAAAAAATCCTTCTGAAAGCGACGCCCTCTGCAATGTAATAGATAGATACAAATTCTTATGATTTATGTTACTATATCTCTTCCTTTTTGTAATTAATTTGACCTTTAAAGAATACATACTGATTATACTTCTTTTCGTCGAACCATTCTGGTAGTTCAATTTGCAAGTCTTCGGGATTAACAGCGTCACATGACTCATAGGCATCTTCGCTGAATAGATTATTTATGACTTGTTCAACTGAAGTAAAATGTCTGGTTTCAATTTTTTAAACAACCAAAATTTGAATAACGCTTGTTAGTGTGTTAAGAGAGAATTTTGAGGGTTAGGTTGATATACAATTATGCATACGTCAATTTATAGCATTTGAATAGATTTTTAAACCAAAAAAGATAGCCTAAATGTTTGGTAATTCCATTCTATGACAATATTCTGACACTTATCAGAATCATAAAGAATTTTAATCATATAATATCAAAAGTGGACTTTCCAGGAGCGTCTGATCCCTAATGGGATTTTTAGCCTGTATCTATGAGCACTAAAAGTAGACCATGTAAGTAAAAAATTCGGTGGGTCTCGCTTCTAGTCATGTTGTTGCTGAAGGTAGTTTCGTCATTTGAAGTTCCTGCTTCGCTGGTTGAATTGACATATTATACGTTTTTTATTCAAAATTACGTAAGAAAAATAATACGTAACGTACGTTTGTCTTTGATCATATAAATCACTTTTTTATTGCAGATTATTTATTTTGACGACCTTGCTAAGAACATGGCTCCATACAAGGCCATGTAATCAATAGACGTTTGAAATAAAACATGTCTAAACGTAAACATTGAAGTAGCTGCCTCTAAAGCACTGCAAAATCCATTCATTAAAGATCCAGAGTCAAAACACCTTTATTAACAAAATCCACTCGTATATGGTTTAAAGTGGGGTTTTTACTTGTTTAAATTAAATTTTAAAAAATATATGATATACAGCCACTAAAATTTTAAATCAAGGATATACACAACATTACTATTTAAAAATGTATTTATTGGTTTTCGAAGTATTTCCAAATTTGACATATTTTTCCATACGATGGAACAATCATTGAAGCAACATTCCATTCGGAAGTTGGGGTCTCCAAAATGCCGTTTTGTAGGTCCAACTTCTTCAAGTGATGAAAATTTACACAATTTATTCTTTATTTTAGGGAAAGTATAGAAATCATTAGGGCTTAGGTCGGTTATGGTTAATAATTCTATACTTTCTTCTCAAAAACTCTTTTGTTCTGTCCGTGTGAGAACTCGCATTGTCGTATAAGATGATGCGGCGGTTAGTTCTCTTTTAGTTAGAAACGACCTTCAAACAATCACTACCATTCTCATTAACCGTTCTTTGTCCCTCAAAGCAATAGTTCAACATGGCGGTTTTGGAGACAAACGTTCCACCATTTTTTTTGCAACGCTCCGTAGCGAACAATTTTTGTTGGCTTTAATTTATTTTCGAACACCCAAACTCTACTGGTTTTTTGTTTCGGGTTCGTACCATAAATCCAAATTCGTCACCTATACATGTTGTATACAGCATTTAGGATCCTCGTGGAATTTTCGAGAGTTCTACTACCAATAACGCACCCTTTTTGTTCTTCACACAATGTACCCATCGGGAAAACAACTTTTTAACACCCAATTTTCTGCAAGATTATTTGTATTTGACTCATGCCAATTATAAAGTTGCCTGAATTTCGCGGTATGTCACATGTCGATCTTCCTCAATCAACTTACGCACAGCATCAACGTTTTCTTGGTGACTCAGTTTTTGGAGACCTGACGGGGATCTCCCAGCTTGACACGTCCACTTAAATTCAGCAAACCAGCATAAATTGTGCTTTTGGATGGGCTTCATCTCCAAATCAGAAAGTCCAATCAACACACTATTTTTTGTTAAACAACTTCTAAAGTCATAATAAATCATCGCTCTTAATTTTCTCGAGTCAATTCCATTTTCTCAACGACTAAACAAGTTTGACAAGACCTCGTGAAAAGACCGCGAATCTTTTTTTAAATAAATAAATGGTATTAGATTTTTAAAACCAAGGAGTTTTCAATTAAAAAGATTTTAAGATGACAGGAACAGTGGAAATATTCCATTCTTAAAACTTTCAGTGCAGCCCTCGTATAGTGACTCAAACTTTTGACGTTGTAGGATAAAATATAACAAATAAATTATAGTGTTTTGATAACAACCCGGCTGGCTTCGAAAAAATATTGTTACAGCCCTGCTTTTCTGATAAAACGATTTATTAATCCACTTATATCTGTTTGGCAAAGTGTTCGATTTAATTTTAATTATGTATTTTGATTCTTCATGCAATGCCTTAAGTTATAGTGTATAAAGTTGTATCCGTAATTGCTCCTCGTAAGAGGCCTGAAAATGTGTTCCAGTACTGCCGAGAAAACAAATAGGACACCCTGTGCGACTTTTTTTATAAGGATGGGCTTTACAACTCGTTCTGCGCGTATTTTTTCAGTCATACCCTTATCAGTTTGATAATTAACTTTTAGCATTAGTAGTTTTGATGTTTTGATAAATTGATTAACTTTGTTTAAAAATTTTAAAATTTGTGACCCTCCTTTTATTTCTGACACTATATTAGAAAGCATCTATGGTGAAGCTTTTCGATCGGTATCATATTATATGATTGCTACAAAGTAATTATTTACTTCAGTCTATTTATCTAGTTTTAGTTGTTAAAATTTCTTTTTTTTTTAATTTCTCTTCATTTAATATATTATGATTTTTATACTCTTATTTTACATTTGACCATTATACAACCTTTATAATTTTTTATATTATTATTATTATTATATTATAAGAGATAAAACATAATTGTGCTTCACTTTTTTGGTTGATGAAGATGGTTAAGTGTGATAAATAAACAATTTTATAAGAATTGTGAATTTCGAAATTAGAAGGATCAAAAATGACTCGCATGAGGGTTTCACTTCAAAATATTTATATAAACTAAATAATTGAATTGTATTTATATCTTTTATTTTAATAACTAATAAACAAAAGAGTAACTAACAATTATTTAGAAGCAAAACTTTATTCAATTACATACCTTTTAAGTCCATCCTGCAAGTCATGAGGCTTTAATCCATTTAATTCGATTTTAAATTAAATTTTTAATCGAACTTCAAGGCGAGCGATGTCTACGCCATCACTTTTGTAAATAAAATCCATTCTTGACAAAATATTTTATAAATCATTTAAATACTTTATCCATATATAGTATACATGTATATATAACTACATCCGCGTGAACATGTCAACCTAACTAGAATGGGCTAAAGGCGATTTTTGTACTGTTCACACTCGCACATTCCTGCGAATATGTGATAGAAATGATAGGATCATCAACTGTCAAAAAGTCAAATGTCAACGAAATTTTGAAAATATATTGATAGTGATTTATTTCACGTTTGTTTTTAAATCTTAACTATGTACAATTTCATTGATAATTAATAAATTAATAGACGAGAAACATCCATAACATCAAATTGATATTACAACTTGAAAGTAAAAATGAAATGTCATATTCCAGGGCCGAACGTAAAAGGTTGCATTTTATAGTAAATTATGAAGTGTAGTAAATAAATAGGTATAACAATCGTATCATTTTAGTTTTAGGAAGAACTATTCATGCTTTAGCCAGATTTGGAGATGAATTATACTTAGAATCATTGCAAGACGCAATTCTTTTAAGGACTCTGAATGCAGCTGAATCAGCTTATGCCATGGTTAAGTTTAACAAGGTTTTCTTCTCATATTTCAACTATAACTACTATTCGACTGTCGATAAAGAGGGATTAAAATGTAAAATATCTATGAAGAGTGCACTGAACGTTTTTAAATCCCCTACTCATATGGACAAACAAGTAGAAAACTTAGAAATAAAGTTAGACCCTGAGTCATGTAAATTAATATTTATTGTTAAATGCAAACATGGTATTGTTAAGACACATTTTGTTTCAATATTAGATTGTAAAGCTATGCAGGCAGTTTACTCTAAGGATCTAGTGCCCAACAGGTATGTAATATTTTTTACCTAAATATTTTAATTATCAGACTTAAATGGAAAGGATGGTGTTATATATTTTATTAATTTTACAGGATTTCTTCTTCTCAAAAAATATTTACTGAAGCTTTAGGAAATTTTCAAAGTTCAGATGATCAAGTAACACTTGAAGCAAATACAAACTCTTTTACAATACGTAACTATGTTGACTGCAATATTGATTTAACAAAACTAATTCGAACTCAGATTACCATAAAACCAACAGAGTTTGACAGCTATGTAATTGGAACAGAAACAATAATAACTTTTACTTTAAAAGAATTTAAAGCCTTATTAGTATTTGCTGAAGCATTAAGTTTGCCTCTTCAATTACAATTTGAAGTAACAGGAAAGCCTGTTGTGTTTATAGTCCACAATGGTTCTACTTTTGAAGCCAATTTTGTATTGGCTACTTCTAAGCCAGATTTCATTACTCAAGCTTCATCAACACAAAATACTTCAGCTGTTGAAAGAAAAAGAAAAGATATGCACAATGAGTCTACTAGCCCTATAAAGAAAAAGCTTCACTTAGATATAGATTTATCTAAATGTCTTGATGAAGATTCTCATCTTTTCAATTTTATAGACATACCAATGGAAAATGTTGTAAATAATATTGATAAGTTTGTTCATAATAAAACAACTAGTAGCCAAAGTATTCTTCAAGATAATATGGAGTGTGACAATATTATACAACCATCTCCAACATCTAAAATGAAAGTCAAGACTATATTTAAAAGGTGCTTTGAAAGCACCTTTGATCCTAGAAGCATTCAGGGTTTAGTTTTAGCAGAAAACTCAGATAGTGAATAAAAACTAAGTTATGTCTTTTTGATCCAAGTGCCTGCTAAAGTAAATTATTTCTTGTAAATGTAATTTATACACAGTTGGGTAGGTACTTTTATATAATTATATTAAAAGTATATGACTATCAGTGTGATAATATGATACTGCCGGAGAACATTAAGAAGATAAAAAAAATTCACTTAATAGAAATACTTTTGCTCTTCAGATATTTTACAATTGAAATTTTACATTAAATTACTTGTGTACCATTTCATTAGTGTCTACATTCACCTTGTTTGTAATGGATGGCATAAAGATAAGTAACCCTATTTGGTTCAGCTACAACTTCCTTCTTAAATAGAAAACTAGTTTTATATATATATATTCATGTGTTTTTATACATGCAAACCATATTAAAAAAAATATTGGAATTAAACTGGAATTTCTGCAGAAATAAAATACTATTTCACTGCATTATGATTTTATATTAAAAAATATACATACAGAGCAAATATTGTACACACCTTACAAATCAATATTTTAAGGGTGATATGTTATGCATATAAATACATAACATAAAATTTATTATTTATGTATTGCTATATTTTGATCATTGTCACAGGAACCATTTCTATTTAAGATATATTTACCACAGGAAATTAAATACAAAATAATTATTTTACAATCCTAAAAATGTTGTTACATTAAACATTATTATTCTTATAAAGCCCAATTAAAAAAATTACTTCTTGCATTATTCTGTCCTTAATTTAGAGAAGCAATTGTTATAGTGTAATACATTCTTAATTAATTTTATAGCATCTATTACATTTTTGATATACTAGATGAATTCCGTTGTTCTATGAACATGTGCTTTATATTATAAGGGCAATGTGCAAATAATGTTTTACAAAAATCAAAATAGCAACAATTTACTAAAAATTAATTCTAAGAAATAAACTAAATTAAATCAGTTGTTTTATTAGCCAAGACAACTGGTCACTTTAGGTAACTCAAATTTATAGACATTGTTTATAAAACTCAGTTTTAATTAGCAATTACAATTTTAACTTTTGGTTTCATCTACAAAGAGATCACACAGACACTTGAATTTAGAGAGTATCTTTGAAAGAATTTTTTGTTTTAATTGCTTTCTATAAAAATGTTTTGGTACCTTAATATAACAATAGCTACCTAACATGTCTTAAAAAAGATGAAAAAGACTTCTACTTTTAATTTAATCTTTATATAATACGGCAGCGATACCTTTTTGTTACAATAAGTATTTCATTTAAATTCAATATTGTCTCTGGCCCAGTTGGGGGAGGCATTTTAAATTGTATAACCATGAGTCACATCAATGCCCGAATGCATCACAAATCACTCACTATCCAAACTAATCAATGAAAAAGGGCACTAATTAGGAACAATCCTCTTGACTTTTTCTCACACATTGTGCTACTTTTCTTTTAAACTCCGAATATGACTCTCTCCATTCCTTCTGTAAAAAACAATTACAATAAGCACACATCAATAACTGACTTTAGTTTATGGGTGTGCCATTTGGAGTGTGACCTAGTGTTATTATGTTGTTTCATTAAATTGTTGTCATGTGTCCCTTTTTCTGCACTCTATTAATCTTGTTCTCTCCTAAAAGCAATCTTCTTGACTTTTCCTAACACATCTGGCAACTTTCTTTTTGAAATCCGAATATCTTTCTCTCCATTCTTTCTGTGGATGTAACATGAAAAGGTACATAATTATTAATATTATTACATCGATAATTGTTACAAATATGCTAAATTTGTAGTGATGATTACATGAATTTAAAAGCTAATAAGCATATAATTAGGTACAATATAGCTACAAGCTTAGACATTAGTAGTTACGATTAAAATTGGGTAATTTTGATATTTACTATCTTGTTGGTTAATTTATAAAAATAAAAATACATATTATACTACATTCTCATATTTACATATCAAAATTCCCTCATTTTGCATTCTTTAAAGTTAATAATGAAGGTTTTGGAATCAATTCCTGAAAGGTGGCTCTTACCGCTGCATCTACATTAGCAGGACTTTCATCATTAGGGTCAGCCAACATTGAAATTACACTAATTAAGATAGTTTCAACAGTGTGTACTGGAAGCCACCGCTCTGATGCTTTTTCATAACCCCATTTATCATCTCCTGGCTCATGCAATATTGAAATGCATACATCCCCATTCTTCTCAACTGAAAATATAAAAACTACTTAAGCTTTTGTGTTTAATTACTTTTAAAACATTAATGTTATTTGAAGAGGAAGATTGATTGTAAAGGTTATATACTGCTACCCATGAAATACAATCTGAATGCCTTCATGATAATGTGGTATAGATTTTATGTTTCAAAAATTAACTAAAAAGATTACTCACTATTTGGATGCCAAATTTCAGTCACAAATTTCATTCGTGGGGGTCTCAAAGGATATTCTTTTGGAAAATATAAATGTGCTTTGAAGAATCCACCTTCACTGTAAATAAAATTAAAAAATTATTTCTCTATCTAAAATAATGGTTAAATGTGTCACAGTGAAGAAAATATACTAAAAAGTGTCACAATTTATTAATAGTTTTCATATTCTACTCACTATAATGTGTCTGGTGGGCCAATAATGAGGACTTCCCATCTATATATGTCATTGTCATCTATCAAACCAGCAGAAAATCCTTCCACTGGATTTTTGTTCAATTCTGAAATTATAAACCAAAAATTCAATTCAATTTAAATGCTTCTATCGTGCATGAGATAACTTTTCAAGCAACACGAGTATCAACTCTCTTTTTTGTCTTGCGAGTACCGAATGTCACCACATGAATATTGATTTTGTTTAGAATTTTAGGAAGCAATTACATGAAATACAAGCCAATTTAAGGCAAAAACACTAATAGTGAGGAAACTGTTAATTTTATAATGTACTTCAACGTTTAATACCATTCGTTAAGGTCAATGATTGCACGAATTCGGACTTGCTTCGGGGTCGGGCAGTGACTATTTTTGAATATTATTTATTAATAACACAAAGAGGTATTTACCTGCTAGTTGCTTTTTTAACAACAGCGAAGACTGTGGCTCTGACATTAATTACAATTATGAAATTTACCCTGACGACACGAAAAAAATGATTTTTCACAAAAGATGGCTGGCTGAGTTTTTGGGATTGTGAAACATATGAGCTGTGCTTGTTTCCGGTGCCTGCACAGACGATGTATATTGTGCCAGTATTAAACAGATTATAATGTTGAGGAACGCATATCTACGCCATCTATGAAGAAATACATTTATCAATTGATAGCATAGCTGTGGAGATAAAACCTTGTTTTTGATCTACAAATTAAATCCAATTAATATTTTAAAGCTATGGGCTTTTTCACGCAAAAATATACTGAGGTTTTAAAATTTCTATTATATTTGTTGAGTTTAGTGCGGCACCTCGATAATAGAGAATGTTACTAGGTCTGCCAAATCGCTTGAAACGTTGTCTCAGTAAAGCCTGTATACAAACATACTAGTTTTTGTTGAAGTCTAATATACCTAGTAGTTTTGATTTTATAGGCATTTAAAGTTTCGAAAAATACCGAGTCCCGCTAAGTCAAGTGACGTCATTTCACAACGCGCCGCGCGGGCAACGGCTCGCTTAGTATGAAGTCGACAACGGTGATCGTTTATAGTAGGTGTATTAAAAAGCCTACGCAGTATTTTCTTGTGTTGGTATTCGTTCGCGTATTAAGTTAATAGTCTAATAATAGTAAATATTATTCGATGAAGGATTCGAAAAAATGGTAATCGGATAATTTACTTAAAACAGATGGATTAATGCTTGCACATTATTTATCAAGAAATAGTGATTTCGTTGCCGCCAAAATTCGAGAAATAAAAATGCAAAGGTAAGTGAACTTTCCGTGCTACTACTTATGCGTAACAGTTTATCTGTTCTAAATCGTTTTATCTAAACAAAATACCCAACTAAGGTCGTAATGGAAGAATGCAACTCAAATAGTAGAAGTACCTACCTACCATTAAATTTTTACGTTAAAGACTACAAATATGTATTATAGTTTTGTAGCTATTGATAGGTATATATACCTATATACTGCTCTTCTTAATTTAAATGAATACAAATGAATGAACATTGATTTATTGCAAACTAACTTCCGCCAGCATGTTCGCCCCCGTTTCCGGATGAAAAGGATCAAGATGTTTTAAATGTAACTTGCTAAGATTGTGCCGCCAACAGAGGTGGCTGTAAACATACTATAGCATTTTTAATGTGGCTACATCGTTGAAGCGAGGAGCCTTCAACGACTGCTACGAAGTGTTATTGGAAAAAATCTAAGCTCTCAGGTATTGGTAAAACACTGAAAATGATTAAAGCTTAAGGTTTTGGTATAAGTTGTAAAACACTGTATTTAGATCGTCAGAATGGAAATATATTTTTTTTTTACAAAGTAGTATTAAAGCTTAGAGACCGTCAAATAGAGTATTCTCTTTCACATTTTATGTGTGAAAAAAAATAAGTTACAAAGATGTATATTCATTATTTAATTCTTTTCAAAAAATTTTGACGTCGAAAGTTTTATAACATTTTGTAAGAACGAAATGACGGAATCAAGATCTTAAAGACGGTACAATATCTCAATCAGAATCAAATTTGTGGTTTGAGATGCGCTACGGAGAAAAAAAAACTTTTCCGGCGAACTGGTACTTGTATTTTTACATTTAGGCACAACACATTTTTTCCTAGTATTTGGATTGGACATTTTTAAAAGTATTTAGGTATAATTTGAACGGCACGGGCGCGCAACCGCCAGCTGACTGAGCGAGCCAGACGGAGCGTGTTGTGCGATGACGTCACACCGTAACCGTACGGTTGCAACTTGTTTTACTTCTAAATCGAAAACTAATTGACATATCGAAGTAATTCTTTCACTAGTATTTTTTATTTCTGACAGAGAATATGGAGTGCTAATAATTAAAATTAGTTAAAATTCTTCATTGTATTTACAACTTAAAATAACTAGCTAAGAAGACGTGACGAAAACATTCTTGATAGAGAGTAAAGATTGTAAAGTCGATTTTATTACTTTCAGGTGATGTCGTAGTATAAATCTGATATTATCTTAGTTGTATAAAAATGGTTATTGTA
Organism: Pontia daplidice; assembly: GCA_963693355.1. NCBI lineage: Eukaryota > Metazoa > Arthropoda > Insecta > Lepidoptera > Pieridae > Pontia > Pontia daplidice. The sequence continues at coordinate 1,990,547 of CAVNZL010000006.1, forward strand.
TAAAATTAACTAGCTAACCCGGCCACGCGTTGCTGTGGTTAACGTTTTTGTTATATTACATTGTTTTAAACTATTTAAGGGGAACATCAGACATGGATAAGTACTACCGTTACCCCCTTCTTACAATGAAATTGAAAAAATGAACGAAGAGGGCAACTTCAAAGTTGGTATACATTTACTGGTTTGGGATGTGAAGGGGAATGATTCCAATTACATCAAATATTACATTTTATAATAACTTATTACGTTAATTACATTGATAAATAACACAATTTAACTAATAAAACTTTCGTACAGTTGATGTAAAGCAAAAATCAATACATTATTTATTATTTTTACTCAAGTTTGTAACAAATGGGTACATTGCAAAGTTTTTAATAACATGTAACACTTAAATGAGGTAGGTAGGGTGGAAATTTTAAAATCTTCTAACAATGTTTATTATTTTGAATTACAAATACTTTTAATTTCAATTTAATTTAGCACTAATCGGTGCACAATATTTTTCGTTAACCTGCCTTAGCTAACATGGAAATATTTTTTTTTTTTTTGCTTTGTTTTATAAGTGGTATACATTGTTTAACTGTTAAGGTGGAGGAGAAGGAAAGAAGCGGCTATTTGATACCTTCTTGTTTCCTTCTCCTTTACATTGGTATGGTAGTTTGTTACATATGGTGTTTAACCAAGGAGTCGCAGTCCTTGTTTGAAAAGAAAGTTATACAATACTAAGTGAGATATTATTAATTTAAACAAGAATTAGTGAAATAGCATACGCAGATGCTTTTACTACATTTTAAATTTAGAGAATCAAAAAGAAAAAAGATGAGGTGAACAGAAATATGTTAAGTTTACATGTATATAGTTTAATTAGAGTTTTGAACAACGAAGCACGAATAGTTAAAAAGGATAGATACTTAATTTAAAAGCAGGAATAATTAAACTGTATTATAATCACTATAATATAAATTTAATTTATACTTTAGTCTAAGTAACACGTGGCTACACCAAAAATTGAAAAGTAAAATTCACTGTATTTCACAGTACCAAAATAAATTTGACCTATACATACTTTAGCCTCAGCAATGCGGTGGTTATGCTATTTAAATAATACATTTTTTGTAGCTTACATGGAATGTTTGACATAGCGCCATCTATTGAATCTTACAACTTACTTAACCAGTCATCACTCATCACATGTCGCCATTCAGTTGCGTTTTGTTATACCACGTTTTATATCACTTCACACAGGAACGATGGGAGTGGGATAGACAGTGACGATTCTCTTACTTCACTACTAATTTTCAGCCAAATTAGTTCACCGGTTCTTGAGTTATAGTGTTACTAACACGACTTTTATCTAATATATAGATAAGGAAATCCACTTTTGGACTGATCCTTATATATATTAAAAATGTTTTTATAGTAATAATTTCAATTTCAACACCTAGCGACACACTCCTAATCTCTTGTGAAATTATTTTTAAATTGTCAATTTATTATAGGACTTTTGAAATTGTTTTGTTATTTTTTATAAGGCGACGCGATCCGTTTCGATTAGGGACTGCAAACAATTTTGATTATGAATTTATTTTTATAGAACAGGGGTCAAACGGGCAGGACCTGACGTTAAACTACACTGCTACTCATGTAACCATGCTGGTCTTTCAAGTAACGGTTTCTGTTTCTGAAAAATGCAGGTATGAATCTGTACGCTCTCCATGACTAATGCGATTGAAGGTGCGATCAAGAGGAAGGGTCCCAGGTGAAGTACCAAGCTTCTTGGAGACTTTTTTAGCCGTACCTTCTAAATGTCCGCGAAACTGTTCTATTTGTCAACGCCGAGTATTTCTCGTTTTCACAAATTTTTTCCACACTTTGTAGCGTAATGGACCTTGTAGTATTTTCTTATTTTTGTGTTGCCCACCATAACATATGGGTATCCTGATTCAAAACTATAATTATAAATGGTTTAGGTTTTGTTTATAGATATTATGTCTAAGGTGTATAACGTTGCGTTATAAAATGTGTTCATTAGTTGTATAGCAGGTGATGCTGAACCTTCTACTAGTCTTTTAGGTATGTGTATACTTTTTCTTATATTTTCTTAGCTGAATTGGAATTTTTGAATTTCCATTTTAACAAAAGGCGAGTAAAAAAGCGTGCATTGATGAAAACGTGTCATTAATTCTCGAGATAAAAAGGTAAGAGTGATGTGAAACGTTTTGAATTCAATACATATTTTTACTCATTAAAATATATCAACTCGCGCTTTTTTGAAGAAGCTTAGATTTCATTGTTACCTATTATAATATTACTATTATTGTATATACAATTAGTACAATTGAGGGCGTCTTGAGCAGTAGTGTAATAAAAAAAAATGTATACAAAATATTTATTTATACCTCAAAAGGGTATAAAAATATAACTTGTAAATGAAAATTATTTATGTAAAATAAATTTAATTAAACTTATTTTCTTATTAATTATAAACCGTTTTTTGATTTTTTTATTTTTGGTGCGTCTGTTTCTGCTTGGGATCTTTTGCGTTTTTTCTTGATCTTTTTTTGTGATTTTTTACCATTAACTTGAACGTTCACTGCATTTTGACCATCCTCATTTTGTTTTTCTGTTTTCTTTATACTGCTTATATGTTCCAACAAAACTTTGTAATCCAGTTCCGTATCAAAGTGGCCACTTTCATGATATGATCTAATAATGTTAACAAACTTCTTTAACAATGTTATAAAATTCTTTTTTACGGAATATGAAGTATTATCTTTAGCGGCTTTCAATTTAGTTGCGAAGTCTGTTTCTAAAGCTTTTAATTTATTTTTAAAATTGTCACTGTTGGGTTTATTCCTATTAAGATTCCTGTAAAAACCTATCAATAATTCAAGGCCTTCATTGCGACGAAACTGCCGAATATTCGAATCAAATATGTTATTTATAATGATAGGCACAAGTTCATAGTTGCCTTTCCAGTCTAATTGTAGTATACTGTGAAAGAATATAATTGGTAATACACAACTGCGGTTGGTAAAGAAATCCTGAAGTGTATTTTTAAGAATCTCTTCTATGGGACAAGCCTTTTGCTTTTTCGGAGATTTTTTAGTGGGGTTTTCTACTTTTTGGGAGCAATGAACAATAAAAGTTGAAAAATTAGTTATGACATCCCCAAGAGCTTGATACATAAAGTGGGATCTTGATCCTTTGTCAATTGTTGATTTCAAATAATCACTCAGAACATTCAACGTTATACCGTCAACAGATGCAAATTTCCTTACTTTAGCTAATGTTTTAATTGTTTTTCTTATTCTGCTTTCCAACTCATTCAATTGATTATCCTGCATGCAAAACTCGAGAGCCCTCGTTAGGGGTGCTATCATACTTAAGCATATATCCATTGATGGATCTTTTTCAAGATAGATATCTACTAAATCCAATACTCTGATTCTGAAATCCGACAATGTTTTTTTATTTCTACGTTCTTTTTTCGACTTTTTATTCTTTCCTTGACTGTATTGTTTAAACGCTTCAGCTAATGCTTCATCTAGTTTTTTGCCTTCTTCTTCACCAATATCATCTGCATTTATACTTTCTGCATCGTCATCAATTGCGGCACTTCCCAACGCCTTCTGGACTGCTATTCTTAGCTGTTCTGGATCTTTTAATTCATCATCTTCATCATCATTGTCATCGTCAATCTGATCACTATCGTCGCTACTGTCATCATTCTCACTATCCTCAACATCGCCATTTTCGTTTACGTCATCAGTTTTCATATCTTCATTTTCATCTTCAGAGTCACTGTCTTGGGTCAATGGGTTCTCTTCACTATTAGGGTCCAAAATAGATATTATTTGCCCAATGGATGATGGTGTAAGATATTCCCATAATAGTCTATATACACATTGCACAACTGAACGTAGAACACTAGACTCTATGGATAGTATTGACAATAGTATTTCAACCATTACTTCAATCCATTCTGGTTCATCGTCAGTTAATTTGTCTCCTTTGTTAGAACTTTTTTCTCTCATTTTATAGTGGTCATAGCAATCCTTTAATTCTTTTATCGAACTGCGTGCAACCTTAACATGGGTTGGTTCTGAGAATAAGAACAGACCAAGTTGGTAAAGTAAAATTAGAAAGACCATGTCAATCTTAGGTTTTGACCCTATTTTTTCTATTTTGTTGCATGTATCCATAAGTAATTCCCAACAGACAAAGTTTTCTTTAGAAAATTGTTTTTCTAACTTTTCCTTCACTTGCTCTTTTTGCATGACTTTGGAAATGAAGTGACAAAGTGATGATAAAACTGTCACAAGATTATCAACATTTGTGAATTTTGAAGTAAAACAACGATAAAAACATGATTTTATCGACCCTGAAAAGACAATGATAGGTTAATTTTGAACACAATTATAAAACAAGTTATAGTATCAGAAAGTATATAAAAACGACTTTACCTGCTAATTCACTGCTTACAGCAACATTGTCTTCACCACTTATTTTAAAAAATCCAAAACACATTAGCAGCTGCATATAATTAATTTTAAATTCTGTATCATCTTTGACTGCCTCATGGCTTACTAAAAAAGATATCAACTCCGCAGCTTTTACCCTTTCATTATTAAACCAGTGCCTTTCAACATCTTCCTTAACAGTTTTCTTGGATGTATTAAGAAGAACTTTTTTCAATAGTTTAGCCATTTTTTTAACTCCATCTCTATCTAAATCCATACATATTAATTTTACAATGTTAGTTCCTGTTAAGTCTGTAAAATTAATCTCTCCTGGATTGAACAATAATTTCTTTAGCACACTAACTCTTATATCGCTAGTAACTGCTTCAGACTTTAAAGCCTTAACAAGGGAATTAAGGACTTCCTTTTCTTTTTTAATCATAATTTTTTGATCATCCTCATTTTCATTCCGATTTCTTACTTTGCTAGCTGTCTGAAGACCTTTGAACCAGTCTAAGAAGAGCTTGAAAAAATTTTTGCTTATTAAATCTGGTATAACTTCCACATTGTTGTCTAGATTTAATAGAATAGCATTAAGAATGTTAATAACAACAAGCTCCCTGTTACGATTGTGTTTTATTAGTTGATCATCAAGTTTTGACCAAAATGTTAATAGCTGCGGCAATTTAGCTATCTGTTTACCTACTTCTGCATATACAGGATGATTTGCGGAAGAAAAGTCAATTCCCTCCTAGAAAAAGTAATAGTATTTTATTTAGTTTTATATACATACTTTAAATCAATACAAAACAATTTTAGAACAAAGAACAAAAGAAACTCTTCCAATAATAAGGTTTGAATTTGAAATATAACAGATTCAAAAAATCTTACCAAAAGTTTATCACTAATGTCTGATATATGATCATCATGTAATATTTCTGGGACCCCAAATAATTTCCTCACTTTGACTGTTTTTGGAAATTTTGAACTGACCACCAAAAGAAACAATAGTGAATCAAGTGTATACTCTTTGATTTCTTTTTTATAATTAGGTTTTACAATTGACCAAACAATGCCTGAAAACTGTTCTTCATTTATCTGAAAGAAATTTACTATGAATAGTCAAAATGTCACATTTATATTGAATTTCAATGCAAATAATTAAGTGTTACATTTTAACTATATTGTGCCAATTGTTGCATAAACATAAATATGTACATATATGACTATTGAACTGAAACTGTATACAATTCAGATATAAAAAATATACACCTCAAACTGTCTCCTTCAGTTGAAGAGTTACTTAATTCATATATTTAAAAGTATTCAAATTATGTTTATAACAATTTCCTTATGAGTTTAATAATTAATGTTAGATACTTACTTCTTTCACAAAATCAAGAAGTATCAATGTAGCAATGGTGCTCAAGTATGCTTTCTTTGTACTAGCGTTTTGTAATATCTGTATGGTTTGCTTTTGCTCCTCTTCACTACATTTTAGCATTAATTGTGACCTAAATATGGCTCCACAGACAAGTATCTGTCCAAGCGAAACATCTCCAACCTCCTGGGATTTAACATAATAATTATATACAATTTCACTAAATATGGGTTTAATTTCGTTTTTTAACTAAACAACTCTTATAATAAGTACAGTAGAGAAAGAAAAAGCACTAATTGATATGACTAAGCAAATGTATTATCATCATATTGTAGGTATATAATATCTCTACACTATACCATTTTTTTTAAGTGTCTTTAGAAACAGTTTCTACAGAAATCCCAACAACAATCTTAGATCCTAAAATCTTTGATGTGTATAAGCCTCCAAAGACCATGCAGGGTTTACTTATTTGCAAAAATTATCTAACCAGTTCTAAATTATATAAAATCTGATTTTTTTTAGAAGATTTATTGAAAGCATGTCTCAGCATGCACAAATTTTGTAAGATATTATATAAAAATAATACATTTTTTTTTCTAAACAACCAAATAATGTCTTTGCCATAAGAGATACCATATCCTAATCTTTTTCTTTTTCATGAAGTATAAGTAGCTTGTACTTTCTATACTTAAAAGTACATAGGCAACTGATGAATTAAAATATTTATATAGTACATGAATAATTAGTGGCCTAATATAAAGTGCATGGTTGCAAATAGAAAAGGCAGCTTAATTGTACAATTAACCTAAATAGAATTTAGAGTATCGATCATTTAATATTACTAAATAAAAAGCAAATTTTTCTTACGCTCTTTGAAGAACCACTTGCGTGTAATTCTTTCTTCGTTAGTTCTAATAATTGAGAAACTGTTATTTCTGGAAACTTGGATAATAGGTTAACAAGTGCGGCAAAATAACCCGTTCTTAGCTGTGGCGTATTAGCTCCAAGACTTCGAATTATCCTTTTTAGGGAATATTGCAGATCCTTTTCCGTCTGTAAAGTTTAGTGTCTACAATAATCCTATATATTAAAATAGAGCAAGCAGTAAATAAAATTATTTACAAAAAAACTAACCTCATTTAATTGCAACTGCAAAATGATCCTAGCTCCCGCAGTAATTTTTTCATCTTGTTTATCAGATTTTAATGAATCGAAGGCTTCTAATATTGATGACGCCACCTCCTTTCGAGGCTTTTCCAATGTTATTTCGTCCTTCATTTTTAACAAAATAACATATTTTCACCAATGTTGATGAAGAGAAATGTACATCAAAGTGTACATTAGACCACATGGCCTACCACCACAGATCAAGTAGAGGTAAACAGATGGCAAACTTACTGTACCAATATATTCAACCGTATCCGCCACTTGCAATGACAGAATTTGAGTGATCACAGGCTGTTGTAGACGGTGCGACTTGTGTTAGTACATATTTACGTATATACATATTTTTATTTTTCAAATATTAAGTTTCAATATAAAGAGGGAGACCCCCCCCCCCCCCCCCCCCCCAATAGTATAAAAGAGACCCACAACCTTTTTTCTTTTCATTTTTTTTTTCCCCCAGAAATATATCTTTTTTTACCTTTTAAAACTTTTGATGGAATTGCACCATATTTTAATTCAAGCTGCAATCCTATTCTTATCATGTTCTTCCAGTCACCAGAATCTCATAAGAATATTAAGAAGTTATTCATTGGCAAGTTTTGAAGATTTTCTTGCTCTGGTTAACTTTATCAGTATCGTATGGTTTCCTTTGATATATTTAAAAAAATTGAGATTTTCTGTTATTTTTTAAAAATTGAATTTTTCTCTCTGTTAGTCAAATCAACTGGTCTAGACCATGAGCCATCGCTGTTAGATCTCTTGTTGACTCTCATCCAGATAATTTACGAAGTATATTCATTTCATTTTCTAGTGCGAACAATAGTGCCAATTAATCTCGCTCGCAATTTTGTGCATATCTTCGTCGGTATTATAAATCGCCTAATTAGGTTTAGATACGCCAATTTTTCGTAGCAATTAAGGGTATGGTCAGAAGTCTTATTTAAAGGAGCACATTGAATAGCACTTTGCGGCTATTCAATGCTAGAAGTTCGATTCGCATAAAGCGATGTGTGGAATGACATATTTTCCTTTGATATGAAGTATGTAGAAATTCATACTTTGCCACAGTCCAGGTTTCTTATAGAGTGATCTGTCATATCAGATTTGTAGTTTTGACAGTGATAATATATTAATTTCATAATATATATTTTTTAAATGTAGTCTATAAAAACTATAGATTATAACTGCGAGTTTATAGAAAAAATTTTAAGGAAAAAATTAATTTTACACAATAATTGAAAATATTAAATAACAAAATCTGCTTGTTTATAAATGTAAAAACTTAATAAATATTTAATTATTTAATAAGCTCATTTACAAAATATCACAAACTCATGTTTGTAGAAAAAGGATCACCAAAAAGACCACTTCTAGAAAGTAATGCGCGCGCAATAATTAATATTCTGTGTTTCTAAACATGGCAGGTCGTAGTGGTTTTGATGATGGAAATCTGAGGTATTTATTATTTCAATATGTATTTGGTGTGGATTTTTAGAGAAAGTAGTCTTTAAGGACTAATAAAAAAACTGTACATTGTATCTTAGCACTTAACGAAGTATATTTTGCAAAAAAACATATTTTCTTGGCGGTGCGATTACATCGGAAGAAAAGGCTTTTTCAACTATGAGTTCATCGTTAAATGATTTCATGCAACTATAATTATAACCGTGAAAATATACTATGTATTTGAGGATATCTAATGATTGAGCAAAAGCTGTTATAGGTTATAATATAGCACGGTTGTCGTGATTGTTTAGGGATTATGGTGGCGGGAGAAGGACTGCGGGCGGTCGCCCCTTGCCCACAGAGCCGCCTTACAAAGCCTATGTCGGAAATCTACCGTCAGAAATGATACAAGGAGATATTAACAGAATCTTTCCCGTAAGTACTTATTAATTTGTATGATAATTTAGTGTGTTTAGTACCATGTGTGAAATTATATTACTGTATTTGAAAAATATGAGCAAACAAATTGCTTAAATCCTATTCCATTTTCTTATCCTGCATCTTAAGTCAATTTCAATGTTGTGGAATGTGATTATGTCACTGTCTAGGTAAATTACTGCTTTTCTAGAGTTGCTAATTTAATGATTCAAGTTCTTAATAACAATTGTAAGTCTATTTATTATTCACAATAATTTTATGTAATTATAGACAGTTTTTCAATAAGATAAAATTATACATTCATATTCAAATCTTCATTCAGTTTTAAATTAAGTTCTGAAGCGCTCTCTCCTCTTACCTGTATCATATTTACAAATATTAAAAAATTTGAAAGTTTATGTATAACATTTACATTTAAATAAGTTTCACCACAATATAGTATATGTTATTGATAGAGTGCAGGATTTTGTTGTTAATTTGGTTTCACATTTGTTGAAAAGTTTAAATACACCATCATGTACAACTGGGTTATCATGTACAAGTGGAGCTACAATTTTTCTTCATAACTAACGTGACTCACAATAAATAGTATTTTTTTTTCAAAATATTGCAATTAATGAAGAGCATACTGACAGAATTTAAAGTATGTGGGAGAATCGATTTCGAAATAATAATTAGTCTAAAATCTCTAACATAAGCGTGTGTTATTTTAGTGTGTTATCATAAATACTTGAAAGGAAGTCAGGATATAATTAGTAAATTATAAATCTTAAATATAACCCTTTTCAGAACTTTAAAATAAAAAATGTGAGGTTGGTAATGGATAAAGAAACCGATAAATTTAAAGGATTCTGCTATGTGGAATTTGAATACTTGGAGGATTTGATCAAGGCAATTGAATTGAATGGAGTCCTTAATGTAGATGGAAAGTCTGTTAAAATTGATGTCGCTGAAGAAAAGAGAAATGATAGGTGAGTAATAAAATCCATCTGAAAGTCTTAGCTACATTTAATTTCAAACAATTTTTAAACATATTTTGTTAAGGTTTTGATACCTAAGAATTAACTAAAAGTGTGTTAAAAATTGGTAAGTTAATCAAGGTTAATTGCAAGGTCGAATGATTTATAGCCTACTTAATCTGTCATCCTCTAATGTTCTTATATATTTGGAGCACATGGTTTTTATATGATCTATAAGTAACATAGATAAGATATAAATACAAAATATCAATAAAGAAAGTGTTGACTTAAATTAAACTCTAGACAATAATTTATAGATAGAATTAATTATTCTTTTATTTTATAAAGATGGAGACATTTGTGTATATTCCAGGGGTGGTTTCGACAGAGGTCGTCGTGATGGTGGACGAGATGGGGGTCGGGGGGGTTTCAGGCGAGATGGAGGTCGTGGTACGTACGACCACTTCGACGCTGTCGGTCGCGGCCCGAGGCACCAGGGTGGAGGGTTCACACATGGTAACATGACTAACATTCATACCACAGAGAATATACTGAGCAGTTCAGCTAAGCCTCATTTGGTTGTGATACAATTATGTTCACATAGAAATGTGAAATTACCTGTAACATTTTTCCATTTGTTTGACTTGTGATATACCATAATTTGTAAGGCTTTAAACATGTTTACAATCTTACAGAAAATTTTAATGTTGCTCAGTAAACTTTTTGTGCATTTCAATAAGTAGGACCTGTCTAAAACTTAACTACACTATTATTATTTCAAACTTGATCTTAATTTTGCTTAATTTATAGTAACTATCACATATAGTAAGTGTTATATATTTACTATTTTTTTGTATACAAAATGTATATTAGACATGTCTTTCTTTATTTCATTCATTCATTTATTCCACTTGCTTTGTTGAATAACTACTAACTCATTTAAAGTAAAGTAAGGTATGACTGTGAAACTGCTTTTAGCAGTAAGACTACTCTGTCTCATAGATGTTGTTTTTTTTTTGTTCTTGTTGTCAATTTATAATATGTATTATAAATAAACATATATATTATAGTTATGAACCAACTCCAACCTTACCTGGACCTTTATTAATAATTCATAATTTTATAACAGAATGAGGAAATCTATAATAAGGTCTATTCAGAGTTAAATTGCAGATATCATTTTGAATAACATGGAATTTCCGTCATCAGCTTTAATTGTTTTTTATCATCAGTATCACATTCTTCTAACTTGGTGTCATTGTGATGTTATTATTAATGTTTGTATTTACATTTTTGTCACACTCTTTGATATAAAACAAGTATTATATATATTTCTTTAAAATTGTGCTTTGTGTAATAAACCATGCAATAAATGTTCATACTAAATTAATTCACAAGACCGAAACACTTTCATAATGCTGTCTATTAACACAAGTTTCTTGGTCACACAGTAAAATTGGCCTGCCCTGTAATGCTTATATACAATTAGTATCGATTTCTAAAACCATTTCTTTTATTTGTTAATTATATTTAGTGCTCTTGTTGGTAACTTTAAGGCAAAATTCCAAACGTGTGACGCCGCTTCATACGCATTTATATTTGCAGACCGTGAGCGAGGTGGAGGTCCTGGGGGCGAAAGATGGAGCGAGCGGGGCCCCCGTGGGTCCTCAGAGGAGCCCCGTCCGGGAGAGTGGGGTCGAATGGGCCGTTCGGGGCCCGCCCCACCTCCTGGCGGCCAACGCCCCAAGAGGAACTTTGACGATATGCCGCCCTCTAGGCCAGGTAGGCATAATGTTTACTAATTATTAATAAAATATTAGCCGCAGTAACTTGTAATAAAATAATATCCTGCCCAAGAACCTTGATATCTTTTTCAATTTTTACAGCAATAAAATTAAGAAGTATAAATCCTATATTTACAGATACCACTGGTAGGCCAAAACTTAAACTAGAGCCAAGAACAGTTACAGAGCCAGTAAACTCACTGGCGGCCACAAGTCAGGCCTCTTCAATATTTGGAGGCGCGCGGCCGCGGGAGGAACGACTTAAAGAGATGAGGGAGTAGATACAAGCTCTAATAAGTCGGTATAAATCCCTCACGTTTATCAACTCTTGTGCTATTAAATCATTGCAACTTTATAAAACATCATAAAAAGAAAGTAGTGTTATGTATATGTATACATTATTACTTAGGTTGGCTTGAGGAGCCTGAATATTGTGTATATAGGCTTCTTACTGTTTTAATTATACTCAAGCTCTTTGAGTTTTCTTATTGCTTTAGAGTTTAATAGTCATCAGATGGTTTTTGAAATATGTAGACATTTTTCATAAATGTTTAGTTCCATTGGCTAAAAAAGGCTTTTGGAAATAAAATATAAAAACTTAATTAAATACTAATATTGATTGTCACAATATTTTCTCCAGTTATTTTATTCCAGACTTATGTGACGGTACCTATATTTTTTTAAATATTTTACTTCAAATGATTGTGATGTTACATAAGATGTAACCATTATTAATTATTCTTCTTCTTACATATTTTGATGAAATATTTGCAATGTCATGTTGGTCTAAGAAATAGTAATTTTATGTATCTGTGCTTTGAAAATATCAAAAGAAGTAAATTCAAAATAAATTCACCAATTTTGACTTTAAGATACAAAATATGTAATGGGCCTAAAATTGGGTTTAATAATATACAGAGTTGAATGCGTGAGGCGATAAATATGGCTTAAGTTAGATAACATTTCATTCTCTGTACATGTATCGTCCTATCTCGTCTGCTATTCTATGTATGTTCCATTATTTAAATAAAAGTTCAGAAACAACTTGTAAATGTACTGGATGGATTTTGTTAGGTTGTGAGGTTGTAAATCATTTTTATGGTATATTTTGTTAGCTTTGTTATATCTATTGATAGAGTACCAATATTTTGTCAAAGTTCAATAGAGTGCTCACCACTTCCAGACTATACAGCATTGTATATCAATTATCATAATACCGAGGCTTGTGTTGATTTGCATTACTCATTCTAAACCAGCATAATCATTTGTTTTTTTAGTGTCTCTACACTGTTTTCTTTTGTTTTTAGTTGTTAGGTCTTGAAAATTGTTCTAACAAAGTAAGTTTGAATCATCAATGATGATTAATTTATATTAAAATTAACTTCCATGTACATGATTTCTACTCTATACTTTAATGTGTGTAATTTCATGAAACGTGGCAGTAAAAAAAATCGCAAAATTGTAACAGGTTATAGAAAAATAATAAAAAGAAATTCTTTGTAGTTGATGTTTTATTTTTCTCCCCTGATTACCTGAGATTATTTTTGAGAAGTTTGAATGTGTGTACATAACTCCAATGAGTGAAGATCAGCTCCCACAATCCTTAGAAATACTATATATCTAGATCATCATCTGGGTCTTCGTCATCCCAGTCATCAACTGCATCAGGCTCATAAAAAACTCTTCCTTGACCTTCATTTATTTTACTCATATATGGTAATTTCAATTTATTTTTCTCCAGCTGTGATATTTGATCTGTTTCAATTTTAAAGGTTGTTAAGTTAGCTGGAGCAACTATCTCCACCTCATCTTTTTTACTTAGTTTAACTATTGGTGTTAGTCTCACAAAGCCAATTTTCGAATCATAACAGTAAGTTTCATCACTCTTAATAAAGTTACCTGCTTTCTTGATTTGTATGCTTACTTTATCATTTTGTTTCAAGTCAAAACTTATAATAGCATGAGCCATATGATTTAAATTAATTTGGAGCTTTGAATTAAGTAAAATACAATCTTTGTGTAATATTAATACAAGTTTGGTCACATTTAAGTTGAGCTGAAAATCCCTTAAATGTTGAAGACACTTTTTCCAACCTAATGTGAGTGCCATTTGGTTTACTGAATCAATAATTATACTTGTATTTCCCGTTTGAGATAGGAAATTCTCTGGTACCTCTTTATAGCAATTAACAGGTTTAGTCCTAAAAATACCTTGCCAAGCGGTAACTGGCTGATCAAAGCAAAAAATGGTTATATTTGCATCATCCTTTATTAGATCATAAAGAAGTGGTAAACAGTTTTTATTGAGATCTTCTTCAATAAGTATTGTGGTAGCTGATTTAAGTTTAAATAGTGTCATTCTATTATTGTTACTATTGTCTACTATTAATTTACTATTCGTCGTTCGTTATATATACGTCTACTTAATAAAAGTATTTAGAATAATAACCTAATTTTAACCTTTTATTATTTACAAGTAACTTGTACTTGACAATTGACATGTACAAAATACATAGAAACTTGTTTTTTAACTGTGGCATTGCAAGAAAATAATAGAAACAACTCAAACAAGGATGTTCGTATTTTCTGTTTCAATCAATATTTTTCACTGTGTAGCCGTTAGGTGACTACAAATAAAACTCAGTAATAGTCATTTATTATAAAAGAAGAAGTTTACGATGAATAATAATATTTTATAAACCATTTGTTTTATCGCTTCCTTCCTGATAGGGATGAGAGTTGAGACTCGGCGGAAGCATGCACTAGGTGCGCGGATTGAAGAACGCACTTTCATAGTTTCAACATGACCCTAGGCTATTAGAATATGCGATCACTAGTGAGCCATCTAATCATCACCCCGTTAACATACTACTAGCTGCGGCCCTGCAACCTTCGATCTCAGGACGCGTCTGACCTACGAAGATGTCGATAGCGCTAGGCGTGGCTATTTATTTTGTATATATTAAGCATACTTTTTAAATTGAAATATATCACACCATTCCTCAAATACAGTAATATATATTTAATTAACAATGAATGGGCAACCTCTGACCAGTCGAGCTAAGTGGACAAAACTGTTTTATTCGATTTTGATTAAGTAATAGTTAAATAGTTGAATTTATCAATTTTCAAAGACAATGTACCTCTGTCGCCGCTATAACAATGCGAACAACAACCGTATTTTTTTTGCTAAAATATTAGTTAAATAGTACGGAAACGTACGAGCGTAAGTTCTACTTACATTTGCTCGTTTTTTTATTTTTGTTTGAAAATCTGTTGTGAAATACCACAAGCGCAGAACAATAAATAATAATACTTCTATGCACTTGACAACTGTCGATAAGAAATGACATATTTTCATCACAAATCTTTAAAAGTTTTTAATTAATTAAATACAAAAACGTGTAAAGTACTTTTTGATAAACATAATGCAGCTAACTATATCTAAATTTCTTCACCATAGTCATATCTTCCGGCAAATTGTTTACGTGCCTGCATACAAGCCACCTGACAAACAAGACCTTAACAATTTAATAAACTTTTTACAAGCGCATAAAAAAGTTCTAGTGCTTACTGGCGCTGGAATATCGACAGAATCTGGTAAGTTTACCTTTCTTTTTTTTTTTAACTTCCTTTAATAATCTTTTTCTCTAACTATCTTTTACATTTACCACCATTCCAAGTCAAGGGCTAAGCGGGTAAGAAAACTCAAAAACTTTCCCCATCTTTTAATCCAAGTTTTTTACAAATTGTTTGAACTAAATAATCAAATTAGGATATTTAAGTATTCTCACATTTATAAAAGGCTTTATTAATTAATTTACTTTTAACAAGGCTTTAATTTATTTAGTGACAGTTCTCTAATTTCGCTTGGGAGTTTGTTGTAAAAAGAATACAATTTCCATATAAGGAGTGGTTTATTTTCTGAGCCTGGTTGGTCGCACACTCAAATTAGTTCTATTACGCTATTATACTGGTGAAAGTCACCATTTGTTTTAAAATTGTTTAAGTTCTTTTGGACATACAACAAGGCTTCAAGAATATATTGACCGGATAATGTCATAATATTTAGTTCCTTAAATCTATTCCGTACCGACTCCCTCGGGAAACACAACAAATACCCCAACACCCCTTCTCACACAATATGGATTAACTTCATAAATACCGTACGACATAACGCTTAAAGTACTATTACACAATTTTAGCCGTATCCTTTCAGTAAGTGTCGGATTTTCTTCACTGCATATGCTGCAAGCTCAGCCTATTCGAAAGAGTCTCTATTTGGCATATTTACTATCTTTGTTATGCCTAGAAAACAGTTTTGTCAACAAAGTTTAGTTCACTTCTTAACTTTCAGGTTACCAATATCTCGTTTTACGTTATTAGTTGTAAATCTAATCCTAATTACATTTAATCCAGTATGTGATGTTTAAAGTTCTATATGGATGATGATGATTTAAAAGGAATACCTGACTACAGATCTGAAGAGGTTGGGTTGTATGCCAGAACTAATCACAAACCTATACAATACCAAGAATTTGTGAAATATCCAAAAGTAAGACAGCGATATTGGGCAAGGAATTTTGTAGGATGGCCTAGATTCAGTGCAATACAACCAAATTCTACACATTTTGCTTTAAAAGATCTAGAACAGGTATTGAATATCCAATATTTTAAGAAGCTGCTAACAGTTCATTTAATGGAGTTTATCATAAGTATGTTTTTAGGCTGGTAAAGTGTCCGTAGTGGTCACTCAAAATGTTGATAGGCTTCATCACAAAGCTGGCTCAAAGAATATTATAGAACTCCATGGTTCTGGTTATATTGTTAAGTGTTTAAACTGCCCATATGTGATAGATAGATTCAAGTTGCAAGCTAAATTATTACATGACAATCCTAGTATGGAAAGCAGTTTCACTATGATAAGGCCTGATGGAGATGTGGAGCTCTCTAAGGTATAGTTGTGTTTCCCTCTCATTTGTCAAATTACAATCTGCTGCATTGTGCAGAACAGTCATTCTCTATTCATTAGATTAATTTTCAGTAAGTATTTTATGTTCAGAAACAAGAACTTTCCTGCAGTTTCATTAATGAAATTGTGACTATTTTTTTTTTATATACTTTTCTAACAAAAGAAACATTTTCTAGGAACAAGTTGATCAATTTCGTGCACCCCATTGCCCACAATGTGAGGGTCCCCTAAAACCTGACATTGTCTTTTTTGGTGATAATGTTCCAAAAGAACGAGTGAAGAATGTAACAAAACAGGTGACAGAGAGTGATGCTATATTTGTACTTGGTTCCAGTTTAACTGTATATTCAAGTTATAGAATAATTTTACAAGCTAAGAATGAGGGTAAAAAAATAGCAGTACTTAACATTGGACCAACAAGAGCAGACAACATTGTAGATATCAAAGTGTCAACAAAATGTGGTGATATTCTAAGTGAGATTTGCAGTCATATTTATTATTAGTCAGACATGTTTTACAGACCAATGTATTCATTTAATTGATTAATTCACCTCATTAGATAGTAAGGATAAAAGAATAATATATTTTCCAGATTTTAATTTGTTTATTAAAAAAAGAAAGAATGAAATGTACAATGTTTTCTTAATGTAAATTTAAACAAATATTTCACACAAAATATGCAACTTACAAAGTAGTATTTCTACTAGTTTTTTTAGACTTATAAAAAGTAGAATTGTTAGGAGATCCTTTTTATATGATTTTTATGACTGTTATTATAAGTTTGGAAATGTAATTACTAAGTACATGATAAAATACATATTTTTTTCAAAATTGTAAGTCTAAGAAGAACATGAAGCTTCACAGGAGTAATTAAACAAGAAAAAGAAAATACTGTGTTTGCTTTAGTTTTTAAGAAAAGAAATAAAGCTTGTTTTCTTAACTTAAATGTGTCAAAAATAATAACTTATTTAAATAATGGTAACCTTAACCTAAAGTGTCATTGGAACTACAAATTATTTAGTGCTTTATTCAAACCATACTTGGTTATAATTTTTTTTTAGATTTACAATAACTGTTTAATTTGGCATACTTTCAAACATCAAATTAACCTCATTCTTCAAAGATTTCCTTTTTGACTTAAGCAGCTTGAGTAAAGGGATGTTGTAATTGTAGTACAATTACAAAAGTTTATTTATAAGCCTTACAATAAAGAAAATCTTTTGAAATAGTATTTTTTATATGCTGTAGGAGCCAAGGCTGTATACTTCTGCATGTTCAGGTGGCCTTAGCTGTGGCAATCTATATAATAGTCTGAGTTAAACCTGAGAGTATAGAGTGTTGGTAATATTGTTAAGATTAATTTACAGTAACATCTATCAATTTTATTCATCCCCCTGACCCAAGCATATGTATGGTACATATGCAAAGACTCAATTACAGAAGTGTCAGAATAGATCAACAGTAGATTTTCTATGAGTATGAATTATAATGTTTAGTTAAGAATTATAACAGATTCTTGGTCAAGTTGTTTTTTATATTCAACATAGCATATTTTTCCCAAAAAAAGCAAATTTTCATGTAGGGCACTCTCAGATAAATTGAGCCTTTAAATGAGTCCCCTCCCTATACTCAACTGTTTCTTAGATATATTATTTGTAGGCTAGAATTAATAATTGAAAAATTACAGATTACTAAAGCTACAGTCTTACATTATTTTATAGAGCCTGTATCTGGCAGTGATTATCATATTCTATCACATAACACAAATATTAATCAACATGAATTCCTAATGTTAAAATGAGACAAATGGACCATTCTTAAAAAGTTCAAGAGACATTTAAACCAAGTATTACAAACAGTTACTGTTTTCTACTTATTTAAAACTCCATTGAAACCAGTGTTTTTGATCGATAACAAAATGACATTTAATGAATATGAATTGTCTGTTATTCACACTTTTATATTAAAAACCTTTATTTAAATAATTGCAAAACTGAAATTTGGACAATTTTGAGGTTGAGCTTCCTATTTATTGTAAGCATTAGTTACACTTAACTGATGTTATTGTGTTTGTATGTTTTCTGATGGGCCGATTAATAGTCAACATAGGTATTATAAAATTCTATGCGTATAGTATATAAAACATTCAGGTGACATTGGCGCTTATACACTGTTAGGCTGTAGGCAAATTTTTTTGCGGCCAACTGAGGTTATAAGGGAGCATATCGGTTTAGTATTTTTACTTCCATATTTTTGAAATGTCCACAGTTTGATAGTTTGTGAAATAAGGTGAGAGGAACTACTATGGACATAGCTTTAATGAAAATTATTACATACTGTCAATGATCTTATTTAAAAAATGAGGACTTCACATCGCAAAGTGGAGCGGCTGTGCTTAAACATAAAGAAGTCACACTTTCAAGTTGCTATTGTTTGAACATAGAAATGAGTCCTACATTTTATCATATTATATAAATCGTGTGTATTATAGAAGTCATAAAATGATATGGGAAGTAACACATTTTTATCCAAACTTTTACCAAGAGTTAATTACACAGCACATAATATGATAAATTTATCATCAGTGGGTCAGCTGGCGAAACATATCAACTTAAAAATAATATTTTTTTCTTGGCAGTCTTAAAATAGCGAAGCAACACTTGGAAAATTCACAAAAGCAATGGTAAAAAAAGGTATGCTTGTCTTAGTCATGTAATAGTTTACAACAAAAGTTGGTACTTGTTGCAAATATATACCATTTACGCAAACTGTATGAAAATGTGTTAGATACAGATTGAAGTCATTAACATCACAGTTGCTAGCTGTGCATGGTAAATTTTAAATTATTTAGAAGCAGTCATAGTTAAGTGTCAAAGGAATGTATTATAGTGAAAATGTTTCTTTTTTGTATTTAGTGCCCATTTTATTTAACCTTGGTAATCAAATTAAATTGAAAAAATTTATAAGTCATATATGGGGTGAATTACAACGTGAATATATCTTAAGTTTATTAAAAACGGAACACAGGTCAAAATGTTTCAGTGACAGTGACTATTATACCAAAGATCAGATTTTGTGAAACTTGAATCATACAAACGGGCATACCTTGTTAAAAACCATAACGTAAACGACATTATAAAAAGTAGTCTGCTTGTGGTTTCTTTGAGGGAACGCCACGCGACTCTTGTGGCGCGGCTTCGAATATTGTGAAATCGCGTTGTAAGTTCTCATTCAGTTCTAATATTGCCGCTACGTTGCCACATCTGAAAATAAAATTAATGTCGAGTAATGGAATTAGTGTTACCATCGTTCACTTATGAAACTGGATAATGTTTTAATGTCCAGTAAATGTATGACAATATTTTAATTTTTCGTGAAAAGGCGGCAGTTTAAGCAGTTGCAAAGTTCAGCAATAATTCCTGGAGTAATGTTTGCGTTATGGATCCATTAATATAAATGTTATAATTGTATTTTTTAGAACTTTAGATAATATAAGCCATATATTCACCTATAACAATAATTCGGAGCAGACCACACTGTAAGTACAGTTTCATTGAAGTGCCACTTGTAACCTTCCATCACAAGCTGGTGGGCACGACATATCATATCTATGTCATTGGACAAATTAAACTGTGACACAACGTCAGATCCAAATAAATAGCCAGCACCTCTGGGTGAAACGCCCCAACCTTGAGTATCTGAAGCATATTCAACATGTTGTAAATATAATGAGCTATCACATGCAAATAAATATCATAAACTATATAATATAATATTTCAATACATATTTATTTTTATTTCAATTAAATTCAATCTCACACGATTAAATGTATACCTTACTTGATGCAATACTATGACTCTTATTGGTGGTACCATGGTGGCTTTCGTCATATAGTTGCAATAAGCATGGTTTTGAGTTATGGAATAAGGGTGCAAATTAACCTTCTGGGTCACTCCACAGTAAGTCACACATGGGTCCATCATGTGGCACTTCTTGCTTACGGTCAATTGTGCGAATTTGGTCCAGAGTTTGTATAGATGGGCTAAGTCCACCATGTACACAGAATATCCTGCCATCTATTATAGCTGACAATGACAAGTAATCGAAGATTTCTGTGCAGTACCTAAGGAATAATCAAATACCTTTCTACAAGCAAGCAAAAACTAAATTTGTTAGTCAGTCTTATACTGGAGAATTGTTTTTTAATAAAGTTGTTTTAGAGGTTCCATAGAATTATTATATAATGAAGAAACATAGGACAAAAGTTTAATTACTTTGATGTTATTGAAATATCCAGCAATATATTTCAATATATATATTTAGTATAAAATATTTATTTATTGGCTATACAGATAGGTGTAGGTTATTTTAGTTTCTTCTTAACTTACCTCCATACTGTTATAGATCCATATTTTCTTAAACATTCATCATAAAAGCCATACACTTGTGTGATTTGTCTTGATTCATGATTTCCCCTAATTAAAGTAATGCGGTCTGGATAACGCACCTATAAAACATTCATGTTAAATATTTAATTACATAAATTAATAACAATATTATTTTTAATTATTATAAAGACATACCTTTAAAGCTAAAAGTAATAAAAATGTTTCAACAGAATAGAATCCTCTGTCCACAAAGTCTCCCATAAACAAATAATTTGTAGCAGGAACATCCCCTCCAACTTTAAATAGTTCTTTGAGATCATAAAATTGGCCATGAATGTCTCCACAAACCTGTAAGTAAACATAATTTAAATTCAAACATCAGTATAGAATACTATAAAAATCTAAACACTATATTAGAGGGTTCGAGCAATTTTTTTTCATACTACCTTACTGCTGGTGTATCAGAAATAAGAGTAGTATTCAGAGACTTAGTATTTGACACATTCTAATATGTTAGGGCTGTATAGTACTCATAAGTAGAACAAAGTTGCAATAAAGATACTCACCTAAATTTCTTTAAACATAATTAGGATTTATGCTCATAAAAAGGTAAGGATGCTTGTTGATACACAGTCTATAAGCTAGGTATTATTAAAGTATGTAATGAAAAACAGAAACTCTGCCAGTATCATTTGCTATTAATATAGCCAAGAATTTTTGTTAAACCTACCGTTACTGGAGCATCAACACGTTGAACATTACTTTCTTCAACAAGTATCTCGCGGGCCTTAGCGCAAAGTGCTTTAACCTCTCCCTCCATTATAATCTCACATCTTTTAAGCTGTTCTATTTGACGGTCCAAGTCACTTGTGTCAGACATTTTACCTAAAATAACAAGAATTTTAAAATATGTACCAAATTAATAAAGCGGACACAGAATAGTCATTAGGGTCTTCTTCCGACCCAACGTTATAGAGTCCACAAGCCTTCTTAGTTGACCTTTTATACTTACACAAGTTGAAGTATTTTTATGATTTTAGTGTATCAGTTTCATTAATATTGTGTTGAAAACAAATATATTCACAGAAATTGTTATTCGAAATAATTTTAAGATAAATCTAACAATCACAATCACAGTAATGGACTTGCAATATTAGCAGAAAATGTCAAACTTTACATATCAAGACCACAACTCTACAGATAGAAAATAGACAACGATAGTATTCAAAACCTTTACACCTCACAGACAATATAAAAAATTCCACGCCATTAATTGCTAACCTTTTATATACAACTAGCGACCCGCCCAGGCTTCGCACGGGTGCAACGCTGATAATAAACGCGTCCGATCGCTGCTAAATTCAAAGTTCTATAGGGAAAACCGTTTTCTCGCTATTGGCCTGAAGGGCCTTTACAGCCTCGGGCGTTGGGAAAACCACGGCCTCAGACGCGCTATTTATAGGCACGCTCGTACCTCACCGGGCGGAAGGCTGGTACCCGAAAACGCTACGTCCCGCAATTTTTAAATCTGTAATATCTTCGAAAATATTCACTTAAATCATACAGTGTAAAGGGCCTTATAGATCTATATTAAATGAATAATGTATTTAATTGGTTAAGGATTAATGCTGTATTGGTTAAAATCACTTCGAAAATTAGCCATTATTTGTCGTAAAAAGTAAATGACAAAAAAAAGTTATTGTGGGTTATCCATAAGAGATAGACATATACCATCATGGACTTTTCTGTAGACCTTTCAATGTGTACAATACTTAGTACATTATTTTGATAAAACTCCTAGGGTTCAGCCTGTGTTTGCAATGTAAGCGGAAAAAATGTAATTATTTACGACATCACATTAGAAACCTCAAAAATACAACAGTACTTCTCTACGATTTAATGGATGTTATTATACATATAAACCTTCCTCTTGAATCACTATATCTATTAAAAAAACCGCATCAAAATCCGTTGAGTAGTTTCAAAGATTTAAGCATACAAAGGGACAGAGAAAGCGACTTTGTTTTATACTATGTAGTGATATACATAGTAGCTGACCCGGCAAACGTATTTTTGCCATACATTTGATGTTTAGTAATCATTTTTTCAGTTAAATAAAAATAATTATCAGCTTTTGTGTGTCGGAATATATTTATAATCGTAAGCGTTTTAAACAATAAAAGTATGCTTTATTTAGATTAATAAATTAATCTTTATTAAAATAAAATAAAAAAAATATTCTTGCAAAAAGAATTTCATTTAATAAATAAAAAAATTGGGATTTATCGTAGAGGGGTATAAATTTAGGATTGCATGTAATTTTATTGTATCATAGAAAAATAAAAAATTAGGAATTGTTAAAAAAAAGTAGAGGTGGATCACAATTAACATTTAGGGAGATGAAAAATACATGTAAGCCTATTCTCAGATCGATTCTTCTATTCATTTATTAGAATATGCATTTAAAATTTCATAAAAATCGGTCGAGCCGTTTCGAAGGTAATTACGCACCCCGTGAAACGGATTTTTTTTAGATAAAATTCGATTTTAACGCTCCATAACTTAAGATATTTAATGGCCGATATTAAAATTTTATCTGTGGCTGACCGGTATTTTCAACTAGCACAGAGTATCAATGTTGTTTCATTACAATTTTTGGCGTAAGTCTTCTTCATACATAATTTGTAAACACTGTAGTGTAAATTTAAAAATCGCATAAAATCTGCTAAGCGCAGTCCGCCGTTCTGATTTGGTGAATTTGAAAGAGATATATAAAGTGTTTATTGTTCAATTATTATAAGTACCTACAATATTTTTTAAAGATATTAATAACTACAACTGTGGAATAAGTGTTTGGTGAAAAGCGATCAATAGTTATGGGCAATATACACACCGTGGGTCCTAATGAGGCGCTTATTGTTTCAGGTAAGTCCTCTTGCTTTGAGTTACTAAATCAGGATGTATTTAAATAGCAAACACGTTCAATAAGTTTTAATATTACTTATACCATCTTGTTTATCAACAAGTTATTCCTATTATCATAGTTCATTTACTTTAATATTTTTTACTGTACAGAAGTATACAGTTTTATAATAAAAGTTTTCTTGTGATTGAATTTCATATTCAATTACTGCATTTTATGACATAATTCAAATATATGTGTAACGTCAGTCACTTTGTCTTATTAGATATAAATATTGTATGACATCAGTTTTTTACCTAGTGTCCTCTAGAAATCTATGAAAGGCTTCTGTTTATCCAAAATTAAAGAGATACAAGTTCATTTAATTAAATATTAATATGATACATGTGACCAAACTTGTATGTGTCTGAATATATGCTTAACACAGAAATCACAAAAATCTTAACTACTCTCAGTCATTAATTAACCCTAGTTAATACTCAGCATGGGTCATCTTCACACACTTTTAATTTTGGTGTATACTTGGGCTATAGGACCTTAGATTTTAGTACTTAGTATTTGTAGTATATTTTAATAAATGCCTTTATAATAGTTATCTATAAGCCCCAAGTTAATTTTATTAAATCTGCTGCTTTTTCTCCAATCATAATAGCTGGTGCATTTGTGTGTGCTGCTATAGTTGTTGGTATTATACTACTGTCAACTACTCGTAAATTCCTTATGCCATGGACTCGTAGCTCTGGGTCAACAACTGCAGTGGGATCAGTATTTGGCCCCATTTTACAAGTTGCAATCTGATGATGAAGGGTTGAAGTTACTGTCCGCACTGCACACTCCCAGTACTTATCAGAGTCAAAGTCATATTGTATACAATTTGGATATTTCTTTTTATACAACTTTGCTCCATATTTCTTGAAAGGTTGTGTGTCAATAAGCTTAATTATATATCTGATAGCAGCTACAGTTGTTGCAACATCTCTCCGGTCAGTCAAGTAGTTCCCATATAATTTTGGTTGTTCAAATGGGTTTTTAGATGCTAGTCTTAGAGAACCCTTGGATTTAGGATGCAGTAACATGAATAGCACCGTGAAGCTTTCTAATTCCTCAATTGGCTTGTAAACATCATTATAGAGCCAGTCAGCCATATGTAAACCCTTTGCTACAATATTACCCTGATCTGAGGCAAGTGAAGCACAGGATCCTATAAGCTCGATATCAGGTACATCACCTAATTCTTCCGATACGTTAGTCTTAATAAATCCCAATGTCTCAACACCAGCTAAAGAAGACATGGGTCCGTCACCAAACTGCGTGTACTGTACAATGTTCTGAATGGTAGCTATTTTTCTTTCAACCAATGTAAGTTGGGTACCATTAAGTAAAAATGTCAAGCCAGGAAAAGAAATGTGGTCGTATAATGTTTCTCCTACTTTTAAATCTTGAATGACGTCAATACCAAAAGTGGTAAGATGATCGGCCGGTCCAACACCAGAGAGCATTAGCAGATGTGGGGATTCTATTGGCCCAGCTGATAATATAACTTCTTTGGCAGCGTATATAGTGAATTTCCGTCCCTGTGTCACAAATTCTACGCCGTACGCTGTCTTTGACTGGGGGTTTATTAAAATTTTCGTAACCCGGCTATTCGTTAGGACGTGGAGATTTTTTCTTTTCTTTTTATTATGAAGGAAAGCTTTTGCGCTGCTCATTCGTATGCCTCTATTGATAGTAGCTTGAATATAGCTAAATCCGAATCCATCGGGGCTGTTATAATCAACTCTCCGGTGGCCGAGAAGCTGTGCTGCGTCTAAGAAGGCTTTAGACAGTTTTGATCTGGAAAAATAATGTCTATTAAAATTAAACTCACGAAACAAAAAAAAATCAAACTATAGCTCCTATACCTAAAAGGTACATCCTCCACGCTTAGTTCACCATCTTTTCCGTGCCAAGGAGAATCCTTTAAACCACGCAATCTTGCTCGTTCGGATTTCATGTAGTAAGGTAACACTTCCCTATATGACCTGTAACATTACGAGACAATTTATTTTTTGTGTATGCGAATAAATAAAGGATTTGAAATGAATTTTAGTCACTACTGAATTTAGAACTTTAAAGACATAATTTTAAAATTAATAAATTAAACGCTCACTTTTAGACGTAGGTCAGAACAATACTATTTTTTAATTACAAATTTAACCTCTGAATTATTAATTTCGTAAGGTCATATCCGTTTTGCGCTTAATATTTGACATTGAATGCGGACATGTTATATTAAAAATGAAGTAATGAATAAACATTTTATTCGGTATCACGTGCATTTAATAATCCTTTTGAAATAAATATTTGGATATTCCTAGATATATATTATATACCATCCATAGTTCCCTTTTGCCGCTATTCTGTCCCAGTCAACTGGCATTCCCCTGGTATATACCATGTAGTTGACGACACTACTACCACCAACAGCCTTCCCTCTCGGCCAAAAACATCTTTCATTTGTCATGCCTATATCACGAGAATATATTAAAATGAAATTCTTCAATATTTGTTTGGTTTAGTTTATTTTGGTTTAACCGTACCCATACAGACTCCGGGTTGAGGCTCCATTAAATAATGCCATACGTAATCCGTCTGTTGTAAAACAGGAGCCAGAACTGGAACGCCTGATATGATTGGCTCTCCCCCACCAGCCTCTAGAAGTAGCACAGATGCTTTTTTTTCTTCACTTAGCCTCGCGGCTAAAACACTTCCCGCTGCTCCGGCCCCAACCACTATGAAGTCATACACTTTTAGGGGACCTTTAAATCCTGAAAAAGTTTACCAATTGTTAGGGTTACTTGAATGTTTTTGTAATAATTTTATTCTAAACGTTATATATACCTACCACAATGTTTTTATCTGTTATAAATAATAAGTTAAGTGATTAATTATTGTAACGAGACAATATTCTGTGCAGCATAATTGTAAATAGTTCGCCAACGATGTTCGGAAACCGACATCTTCGGCTACCGATTCGGATGTTGTCGGACTATCGCGCGGTGGGGCCGTTTTTCTTTAAAATCGGGGAACCAGGGTGCTGACGGGGCATTCTTGGCCGTACGGCACAAAGGAAATACTTTGGTGTTCATTTAACGTGAGAGAATTGTGTTGTGTGCGACAATATTGTGTCGGAATATGTAATATTTTTGAAGACAACGATTTAAAGAAAGTATACAGTACAAGGAAGTTTAATTACATATTATGTTAGAAGAAAACTATTAAAGGAGTGTAAATAGCATAAAGGAAGTTTTATTACACAATTATAACATTACCTACGGTACAAATGATGACAATTTCTTGTTTTTTTTTAAAAAATTACCTTGAGTATACTATGATAAGTTAAGCTAATTTATTATGTTCGTTATTTACTCAATTTTAAAAAGATATTAATCAAACCACAATATTTATGGATATGATATTCTATTATTATATTCGTTTCACAAATCTTAGCTCTTCTTAGCACTCTACATTTTTAGAATGTATTTTTATTTTTTTTAGTTCAATTCGAATTTGGATTTACTTGAAAGCAACTGTCTTTAAGTAATATTTCCTAAAGTAGTCTTACTTGCTACTAAATCAACTACACTATCGTACCATTTTTACAAATTATGAATTTCACCAAAAAATCCACTTACCTTTTGGAAGTTCATATTGGTCCGCAAAGGCGTCAAATATGCTCGGTTGCGACCGGTTCAGATGGTACATGGGTGTATTAAGCATTGCTTCTATCACTTTGCTCTTGATATTACGAGTGTTTTGTGTTTTAAAAAACACATCACCGTAATTGTCACGTATATCGGGAACGGCATACTCGTAATTCGATATTGTTACAAAGTCGTCGTAACTCGATGAAGTATCGAAAATAGCCAATAAAAAAATTGGTTGAAAAAATAATATTTTCATGATCATAGAATAAATACGTCAACGCTTGCCAATGTGCGGTTCGCGAATCACATGCATTTACGATGTCGTTGTACCTTATTATATAATTTTAACCGGTTTTGAATGCTTTCATGCTAAGCTTAAGGCTTTGAACTTGGAGCCTATGTGGCCGTGACGGCGCTTATTTTTATTTCCGTGTAAAACCCTGTCCTTAGCCTTCTTCAATTTATATTTTATAATTTTTGTATTCGTTTTATGTTAAATTATTAGTATAATTCATACTAACAACCTTTATCTGAATTTGGATACGTATGATTTCTCACACAAATGGCGCAGAACGGCATGGAGTTTGTTTTTCAGTGAAAACTGCAATTGTGTTGGGTTCATAGGAACAGAAAAGTTCTTGGTAGTATGTGAAGTTTCAATGCGACTCTGTTTATAGAACCCGGGGTTGGCTTTGAGTGGTAACCAATTATTATTCATCTGGTTCACTCATTCACAGGAAGCCTGGAATGTGTCGGATCCCATATACTCACCACTACCACTAACCCTCTAACATAAATGTCACCAGATAGTTGAATAAAATATAGCCATAAAAAGATTTCAATTTAGTTATATTAACAAACCAACCAACAAATCGGTTTGTTGATACCAACGAGTGGACAACAATCAACCTTAACTTTATTTAATAAAATACACATTGAAAAGTGTGAAGTATGTTTCAATAGGAAATAAAAAATTTTTCATTTTCATCATAGGTTTTTTTTTTAAATTTCTGTCAGTCACCGATTCCCGAAACGGAAGACTAGAGATCTTCAATAACGGCTACTTCGAACACTACCATTCTCGCTCCCACTACTATTAGTCGGTTAAATAGAAATAAGTGTTCTAATATTTATATGTATAACAAAATAGAATTCATACGAGATATAGATTTTAAGTATTTACCGCAATCGTATTATCAACAGTACCAAAACTGCGCATGAAAATTGATCAGGCGTTGAAATGTGTTTGTAATAAGTGAATATTTAATATATTGTTAGCATAGGCTTTATGATGAGTTATTTTTAATTTAGAACTATTTTGAGTTAGTCTTAGAATATATTAAAGAGACCATAATTATTGAACAATTTAGTGAGATTTTTTCTTCTTTATAAATCTAAACACAACAACAGTAGCTTTTCAATTCTATATTGATATTTTTTTTTCTAAATGTTGAACAATTGCGTGATATATGTTTGAACTGTAGTGGTAGAGGTATTAACGATAGGTTTTTTAAATTAGTACAATTTTTTTTTTACTTTACCGTGAAAATGGTGTTATAGCTTGAATAAAGAAACACGTATAGAAACAACATTTCATTTCTCTTTTTGGCTAATCTCGAGACAGTGTAAATTTACATAACTTATTGAATATTCCAACTATTTCTTATCATATCCGCAGCCTTTAATCCAATCATCATTCCCGGTGCACTTGTGTGGGCAGAGATAGTTCTTGGTATAACACTTGTGTCAACGACACGTAATTTTTTTATTCCGCGTACTCTCAACTCTGGGTCAAGAACAGCCATTGGGTCATTGTCAGGACCCATGCGACACGTTGATATTTGATGATGCAATGTAGCAGTGATAGTACGCACTGCACATTCCCAATATGCGTCACTATCGAACTTGAACTTATGACATGTTTTGATGTGTCCTGGGTATAATTTTGCGCCGTATCGTTGGAATGGTATTGTCTGTACAAGCTTTTGTATATGACGTATAGATGCGACAAAAGTTGCGACGTCTCTTTTGTCTGATAAATAATTTCCATACATTTTTGGATGACTGTAAGGATTAGAATCCTTTAGCTCTATACGACCAACTGATTTTGGGTGTAGCAACATTGGTATTGCGCTCCAAGTGTCAGTGGCGTCAATTGGGCCAAATGCGTCATTAACCAGACTCTCTGATAATCTCATTCCGCGCCGTATAGCTCGGCTTCCTCCCTTTCCACCGTCAGACAAAAACGATCCCCCTATGCTTATTAATTCTATATCTGGGACTGTAGGATCTGGATCATCAGATATAGGTGTCTTTATATAACCAATTCCTTCAACACCACCAGGCGAAGAAAACACGTTTTCTCCATTTTTTAACCAATCAAGTAAATGGGGAATATCTATAGCCTTATTTTCTAGCATGGCGATATTTGTTTCGTTTAAAGTGAATATGAGCGCAGGAAAGCTGATATGGTCATAAAGTACTTTACCCACAGGAAGATCTTCTACAACTGGAATCCCTAGTGATGATAGGTGCTCTTTGGGGCCTATACCAGAAAGCATAAGTACTTGAGGTGATGCTATTGGCCCAGCAGATAATATTACTTCCTTTCGTGCATGAACAGTCCGTTGAAGTTTGTTACGAACATATTCAATACCGTAAGCAGCCTTTGTTTCAGGGTTAATAAGAATTTTAGTAGCTCGAGTTTCAGGTAGAATGTGTAAATTTCGTCTATTCTTATGAGTGTGAAGAAAGACTTTAGCGGCGCTCTGTCGATGCCCACCGCTTATTGTGGCTTGTACACTGCCGAAGCCAAATTTATCCGGTGCATTGTAATCTACTGTTGGATGTCCTAGTACAGCTCCTGCATCTAAGAAGGCCTTGAGTAATTTTGTTCTGTAATTAATCAAAGTTAAATTATATATCTGGGTAATAAATAATTATATGAACACACACGATGCAGATACTTACTTAAATGGAATAAATTCAACAGGCAAATCACCATCTCGTCCCCTATGGGGTAGCTTTTCTAGTCCGTTTAAGTCAGATTTTTCCAATTCAATGTAGTATTTTAGGACATCGTTGTACGACCTATAAAAGCAAGATAAAGATTTTATTACAATGATATTGAACGTCTAGAAAAGAAGGTTATCCGGAAGTATAGCAAGGTTGGAATTTCGATAAAGATTAAATAGAATCGTCCTATTTAATTTTAGGGTTTGCTGTGGCTTTAAAACCGATTAGACTGACGTACTGCTAACAGGTTTTTACAACTTAATCTGAGCTAAATATCACACAAAATATTTACTGCATTTTGTTTTACTACGTTCCAACTTTATATACAATCTTTTTGAATTAAGGTCGTACAATATTAAATTTTGACAGAAGGAAGTTTCAAGGTTACATCGAATATGGTACAAGGGATTATGATTTGGTAATGAATGAACGTGCTACGAATAGTAATAAATTATCAGGTGTTTTTCTCCAAGCTAATAGTAATGATAATTGTTCATTTTAAAATATACATATATACTTATTATTACTCTAGTAAAAAAAATCTATTTATAATATTTTTCTTGAAGTTATCGCTATCTCACCCCACACTTTATTTATTAGTATAGTGTAATAAATATATGTAACAATATTAGCATATGTTTCGAATATAATTATTACCATCCATAATTTCCGTCAGCTGCGATCCTGTTCCAGTCCTGCGGACGGCCACGCGTGTATATCATGTAGTTGATGACCGACGAGCCTCCCACAGCTTTGCCACGGGGCCAATAACATCTCTCATTGTTCATACCTGAAAGAAATATTGTTTACATTTAATTAACAGGTCAGCCTTCTGCCTGTTTGCCGCCTGTTTTATAATAAAAAGATTTTTTTTTTAATAGTTGACAAAAACATTAATTATAAGGCATTAACTGGAACCATCTAAAAAGAAAATTGTTTTTATTATTATTACTGTAAAATTAAAAAAGGAAATCCTTTTTTTAAGTTTGATGACCCCACTGTTTAAGTGTGCTCTAATCGAAAAAATTAATAAACTTTCTGAGTGGTTGATGTGTAATATAAGTCTATATGTTTGCTTTTTAATTGTATTTTTATTTTTTTATACATCTCCCCTTTACTAAAAAGGACCATGTTAACAATGGTTCAGGCTTGGCGTATCCCGCCGGGCCCAGACCACGACTATCCGGAGATATCCTTATGATATCTAAGGTCTAGTCGAGGCCCGCTGCGTGTCTTGTGGTATTTTTCTTTTGGACTTATTTGAAAATTACGTCACAGAATAGTAGTTTTTAGGAACAACAGTAGTTTTATAATGAAATTTATTTTAGTGGCTGAGCACGCAGTTTCAAAAGTTAACTTTTGTAACAATAATATTGTAAATAATCGTTGCTTATCAAATGAAACTTAAATAACATAGGCTTTCTTTACCGAAAACTTAGTATAACTTGTATGTATTTACCCATACAAACTCCTGACTGATGTTCCATATAATAATCCCAAACATAGTCGGTGGACTGGAAGTATGGAGCTATAGCTGGTATATCAGTGACCAGTTGTTCCGTTCTTCCGGCTTCCAGTAGCAGGACTGTTGTGTTTCTGTTTTTTGATAGTCTGTTTGCAAGGGCGCAGCCAGCTGAACCAGCACCGATTATAATGAAATCATACTCTGTGTACGGTTCTGTTAAACCTGCAATGAATGATCTCGATAGATTCAATAATAACTTTTATTTACTTAACGAAATTTTATTTCAAATAAATGTTTACAGACACTAATTCTTAACCTATCTGAGGTTAAGAATTGAGCAAACAAAGGAAGTTATAAGTAAGTGTAATTGTGCGTATTGCCTGCGACAGCTTTTTCTATCTTTAAACTTAAGGGCTTTGTACCACTACAATTGTACAGACACACCTGGAAAGCAACGGAAAGCTTTTACCCAAGATGGGATTTCCTCTAATAACAATTAACACTACCATCCTAATTTAAATAAATTTTTAAACTATTTGCCCCAATTAAAAATAAAAGTGTGAATATAGAATTTTAAATATGTAATTTTGAGTAAACAAAAAAGCTTTTTTTTTTTTTTTTTTTTTTTTTTTCCCACTACAACATATGAACAAGAGCCTTCTTTTACGTGACAAATTTTATAAAACATATAAAATTTCCGAAAAACGCTCCAAATTAAACAATGTTCTGTTGATGAGAAATTAAAACGGGTTTATCTAGGCTTCTTTGTGCTTAAAGAAAGAAATAAGCAAGTTATTATATTTTTATCGCAGCTGTCAGAAAATCTGGTTTGAAAATTATAATTTTACTGTACGGAACATTTCTATAGCTAAAATAACACGTGTAAACTACATCGAACATTTATATATATAATATAATATCTTTATTTCAACAAGTCTATTTTTTGTGTTAGTAAAAAGAAAAACAAAACCTAATTTATGTTAGTATCTTTAAAATAAAATAACAAAAAGGCTAAAATCTAAAAAGTCTATCTTTTAAACTGGTGTCACCTTTCAGGTCCTAAGAGGGCTGTCTAGCTTACAAGCCAATGTGCTGAAAGGGCATTGGTACTGTTCACAATCTCCTATATTATGCAGCCCGCTTGCGCATGACCGCGTAGAAGTCATCCACGCGAACATCCGCAAACATGGCTGAGCACTGCAATTCGTGGTTTTCCCAATACTGCTTCATCACATTGTTGTATTGAACCCGAAGGGCGCCGTAGGTACGCCCCCAATCAGTCCAAACCCTAACACCAGTATGCTTTAAATAGAGTTAGTTTTACTTGCACATCAACGTGCAAATCTTCGCCCTATTCCACCCCACAGCCCGGGCTCCGTTCCATTCACTTTCACCAGGTTTCTGTTACTTATGGCCGAGATACCTGAACTCAGCCACCTGCCTCAGGGAACCGTTCAGCAATATATTGGGCTTAAATGTTGTCTCTTATTTTTGCCCCTACCAATTCCTTTTTTTGGAGTTGTAGCTGAGTCCATTATCTTTCTACTCCTCACATATATAGACACTTTCTACCACTACCGAGGGGCTCCAAAACCATGTCGTCTCGTAGCTAATGTTGTTCATGGGAGTACCGTCTTAGCAACCACACCGGCCTTCTGCCTCTCATCAGCTGTTCCAACTTACACCTCGGTGACGTCACCCTCCCTTCTCTCCATTTGAGCTTATACGGGTCACTCACTCTTCCCCATCTCCTCTTAACTATTGTCATACCAATATTGAAAAACAGAGACAAGTTCGGGACTACTAGTTCCGTTTTCACTCTCCAGATATCATGTCCAGTCATCTTTAGACAGTCAGCTTATACCTTGTTTTTCTATCCGTGTAGTACCGTACAGTTTGCTTGAGGCACAGTATTGCGCTCTCATTAAAGATTGGCTACCGAACTGACGTCATTCTTGACGGTGTTATTTAACTGGGCATCGAGCAAACTTCTAGCACCTTAGCTGTTATTGTTGCTAACGATATAGGCCATAATTGGATCTGTCTCTCTCCCGTTCTAGACTTATTATGGCCATATCTTCATCATTCCCGATGGCATGGCTTATACAAAGATTATAGAGCAGTTTAAGGACTCTCACCCCCTAACGCAGATGTTCGACGCTCAGTCCATCATGACCTGGTGATTTCCCGTGCTTCATGTTATTAATTGCCCGTTTAACTTCGTCAAGTGTGAAGCGCACCGGGTTCTTTCCTATCCCAATGTTCTGAGCGTCGTTCACCACATCATCGTTAGTTCTAAGAGGTTCTACTCTAAACTGTGACCTAAACAAATTTGCTATGTTCCGACAACCACTGACTCCTCCGACAAGGACAGGGAGGCTCGACCGAGCAGTCAATCTACTTGTATGCTGCCAGAACTTACTAAAATGTTTTGCTTCGTGTGAAGTAGCCAAAATGTCCATATATGTTGGATGTAGGTTCAATTCCTTTAATTATAAATTTACTCGTTATGTGAAGAGGCTGCTAACGCTACTAATAAAATCAATAAGAAAAAATTGCTTAGCTTATTCGTTTATATATAGGCATATAACTTACCTCCAGGTAAAGAATAGGAATCGCGTAGAAAACTAAAGAAGTCTTTAGTATGTGGTCCATAAAATGACGCAGCGACATTCTCAATCATATTTGTTGTTGGATGATTAAATTCGGACCAAAAAAGCCTTCCGCTCCTTGCACCTGGCTCATCCTGCTCAATTTCGATTGTCGCTTCTTCCTCACTTGTTGACGTACCAATTAAAATGAATATATAAGTAATTGCTATATTTATTCGCATTTTTAAAATATAATATAAAAAAAGTCTCGCGAAATGTCGCTACGCGGTGACGTTCGCGGGGTCTGTGTCTGAATTCAATTCCATAAGGTCTGTAACTCGTTCTCCTCATATATCTTTAATCATGTGGAACACAATTATGGACATACCTATAAGATGGACGTGTGTTGAATTAAAAGGCACGTCCCGAGTTAGCTTACACTTTAGATACTAACACATCGTTTTTATCAACGTTTTATATATAATATATACAACTATTTCTATATATCTATGTCTATATTTATAACATACCAATTTGGATCTTGTCATTTTAGTTTAAGTAAAATGTTTATTGATATCATATTAAATAAATAATTAATAATAAAATATCCGTATATTTTGTTTGGTTCGTGTAGGACATAATCCTTCACGATCAAAAACAGCCATTGATTACTACAGATACAAAAGATAAAAAAATACACCAGACGTAAAATTTAATTGTTGTGTGTGGTCAGAGGCGTCATTGACCTTAAAGTTCACTGACCAACTTGACATGCGCAAAAATAATACTGTTAATTTCGGTACATTTCGCTTTTTGTATTGAGAGTGTGTAAAAACCGGTTCCCAAGATTTTTTATTATGAAAATAAAATATTTTCTAATTATTTCTATTCTGTTATTTAACCCAGTTAGGATTCGATAAAAGCAGCGATTTGTGGATACACTAAGTAGACATTTTCATCATCTATGAAATATATCTGAATTCCGTATATACATCCAAAACCTAAATTGATAGAGCGTAACTAGTGGGTATTTAAATAAAGAAATATCCATTTTACGAGTAAAACATAGCCATAATATTAGATGTATGGTAAATTTTCTTTTAAAATAAATGATAATAATAATTGTCGCGCGCGTTGAAGTTTTTTGTATGGGTATAAATATAACGAGATCTACACACAATTCTGCAAAGTTATGCTGATGTAAAATAATATACTTATGAAAAAGCTTAGTAGCGTTATAAAGCAAGTAGCGTAGTAATGTCAACTACTTTTTTGATATATAAACCTTTCTGAAACCTTTGTGAAACTTACTTGCCTCCTCGCGAATTCGTAATCTAATAAAGAAATAAAGTTATAATTTGTTGTATCAATTGCTTGAAATTAAGCGCAAGGTGTTTGTTCCACTGGCTGGATTTTATAAATTCTGAGTTGAAATAACTTTTTGCTATTCATGGATGTAAGTTAATTAATTATAAATAGTGTTAAAATGATTTCTTATACTTTATTTAATTGACATTTATTACTTTACAATGTTGTTTGTTTCATAACTTTACCAGAATTTTTTACTTGCTTTAATCATATCTGAAGCTTTTTCACCTATCATTACAGCAGGCGCATGTGTGTGCGACGATATTGGTTCAGGAATTATACTAGAATCAACTACACGTAGGCTTGTTATACCATGAACTCGGAGCTCTGGGTCTACCACTGCATTGGGATCGCCTATGGGTCCCATCCGACATGTAGCTATCTGATGATGAAGAGTTGCTGTAAGTGTACGTACTCCACATTCCCAGTATTCATCTGAATTGAAGGGAAGATCTGGGCAAGTTGAAAATTGGGCTGGATACAGCTTAGCACCAAACCGTTGAAAGGCCTGTGTTTCGGCTAAGGTTTGAATGAATCTTATAGATGCCACGAAAGTTTTAACATCCTGAGGCTGTGTAAGATAATTACCGTACATAAGTGGAGGATTCTTTGGGTTTTTGTCTTTTAATTCTAAGTAACCAACGGATTTAGGATGTAGTAACATCGGAAAAGCAGTCCAAGTGTAAGTTGCATCAATGGGTCCGTAAGCTTTATCGAAAAGTTCTTCTTTTATCATCATTCCCCTTCGAACAGACTTACTCCCACCTGCTCCTCCATCGGATACCAAAGAGCCACCGATACTTATTAGTTCTATATCAGGAACATTTTCAGGATCGTCTGACTGATCTGTCTTGATATAACCTATAGCTTCCGCTGCTCCAGGTGTAGCTAACTGGTTATCACCATATTGAATCCATTGAATTAAATTCGATACCGCATTTGAGGTAAATTGGTTCTCTATTAAACTAACTGAATCGTTCAAAGTAAATACTAATCCGGGAAATGTTATATGATCGTATAGAGTTCGTCCTACGGGTAGATCATGTATGACTGGTATACCAACTCTTTCAAGGTTGGCTCGAGGACCAATTCCTGATAACATGAGCAGTTGTGGAGAAGCTATAGGACCAGCTGAGAGTATAACCTCCTTTTCTTGAAAGAATTTTCAATAATTTATTACGCCATGTGAATTGTACACCGTACGCGACTTTATCTTCATTTATGAGAATTTTCGTAGCCCGAGCTAATGGTAAAATATGAAGGTTAGTTCTTTTTTTTATGCTATGTAAAAAAGCCTTTGCGGCACTGACTCGTCTTCCCGAGTGGGTATTTGTCTGAACATAGCCAAAACCTAATTGTTCCGGAGCATTGTAATCGGTAGAGGGTATTCCCAATGTTCGTCCAGCTTCAAGAAATGCGTCTGCTAATGGGGTCCTAAAAATAACATATTGATTTAATATTTATTGCATGAACGGACCTTGAAAAGTATGTCATAATATATTGTTTCATTTAAAAATTAAAACAAAAAAACCAATGTCAGTTACGAAGTTATCAATGAAATAAAATGTTGGTTTTTTAATGGTTAAGGTTCTTTTTTATTAATGATGTAAATCGAAACTTTTATCATCACATTAT
This sequence comes from Pontia daplidice, assembly GCA_963693355.1. Taxonomy (NCBI): domain Eukaryota; kingdom Metazoa; phylum Arthropoda; class Insecta; order Lepidoptera; family Pieridae; genus Pontia; species Pontia daplidice. The sequence continues at coordinate 2,028,235 of CAVNZL010000006.1, forward strand.
AGTGTAATATATTTAACTTACGTAGGCGTGAACTCTATATTCATTTCTCCCTTTCGCCCATGATAGGGAGAATCTTCTAACCCTAAGAGACTGGCTCTTTCAGATTTCTTATAATACTCCAAAACTTCATCGTAACTCCTGTAAACATAATATGCTGCGAATTTGTACCAAGCACACAGGCTTTTTATATTTTTAAGACTTTATTTAATACAGTTACACTAGCATACTAGGGCACGAAATAAATTTTTTTAATACCATCCATAGTTTCCTTTTGCTGCAATACGATTCCAGTCTTGTGGTCGTCCCCTAGTGTATATCATATAGTTAATCACGCTAGTTCCCCCCACCGCCCTCCCTCTGGGCCAGTAACATCTTTTATTTATCATTCCTGTAAAAAAGGAATAGGTCTATGTTATTTATTTAGACGTTACTGTAGACTCTAACTAGAAGTAACTGATTATAATGTAATTCGGAATAGGAATAAAATCTTAAAAAATTAATGAAACGTAAGCAAAAAGTATTTGTGCTATGTTGTATTGGGGGGATTCTGCACTTGAAAATTGTTCAAAGATCAGTAATTATTTTTACCCCAGTACTCGTATATAAGTTACACTTCATACCCATACAAACACCTTCCTGAGGCTCCATATAATACGGCCATGAATATTCAGTTCTCTGAAAATATGGCGCAATTGAAGGCAGGTCAGTGAAAAGCGATTCGGCTCTGCCTACTTCAATGAGAAGCACTGTTGTGGTAGGGTCTTCAGTTAATCGGTTAGCGACGACGCATCCAGCTGATCCAGCGCCGATGATAATGTAATCGTATTGAAAATGTGGCGCTTTTACATCTAAATCAAAAGAGATCCATTTTACTGAAGCTTAGTTAAGAACGAACGAACTTATTTTATTGCAGAACACTTAATACGGGATTTGTCCTTTCGGGTTTTCCCACACAATAGTCGATATATAAAATATTGTCGCCGAACAGTATGAAATCAATTTAACAATAATCGCCTGATATTGCCTATTGATATCGCCTGATATACGATAATTTTTAGTAGATAAATAAATTTAATAAAAAAAATCAGTGTATTTAATTTTGAAGAACTACATAGACCATATGATCTTGGTAGGAATATAATTAATAATAAACAGAAGATTAAGTAAACAGAATTTATTGGCATGTTATTGGCAAAAATCCTGCGGGAATCTGACTTGTCTCGGGATAAAGAATTGTGCAATATTATTAGAATAAAATCCTACTTACTGTTGGGTAATGGATATTCGTCGCGGAAAATGTCGAAAATATCATTCATTTTATTTAGGCTATGATTCGTGGGAACTGCTAACTTTAGAAGTTCCATGGGCTTTTGAAATGGATTTATAAAGTCCATATAGTCAGAAGCACTCCAAACATAACAACACTGACACAATACTAATATTGTTGCGGCTTTCACTTTTAATGCCATTTTGTATTGAAGCCTCATTTATGGCCCTTGCGAAATCGGATCGTCAAACAATTGTTTATTTTTAAATTACGTGCTGTAATTAACCTAAAAAAAGAGAAAATTAATACTATATAATTTATATACACTATATAGTTACGTCGTTAGTTATGTCTAGTCATAAAGTCATTTATAGTACTAGTAGTAGTCTCTTGTATGCTTAATGTTTTAAAGAATAAGTATATTAATCTAAATTGAAATAAACCTGATCGGATGCAATATCGTTAACTCCCATACACTTTTATGCAATAAACAACTTTGTTTAGTGTCCAACCTCTCACTGGAATAAGTTGATATGAACTGGAGCTAAGTGTTTGAAATCTATATTAATATTGTAGATGCGAAAGTATGGCTGTCTGTCTGAATAACTGCCTACTTTGATTAACGGCTAAACAATACCATTGAGTGAACTTTGAGATGACATGATTGCAGAGCCATTGTCAAGCATAGAATAAGCAAATTATTTTTTCAATAAACAACCCCTAAGAGGTTCAAATAGATTTTAAAAGTTAAAAACGTGCACGATTTTTCAACTAACGCGTGTGAAGCCACAGGAAACCGCTAGTTCTTTATGATTCAGGTCATTCACTAAACTTGTAATTGAGCAACTTTGTGAATTGCAGGAAAATTACTAGGTATTTGAAAATTTTCTTAAATTAAACGGCCAATGCAGAATGATTAATTGCTGTTATGTTTTTTGATTTAAATTTTATATTAAAACTAGCTTTTGCCTGTCACTTTGGTCTTTTAGGATTTTATTTAACTACACACACAATTAGCAAGTATACATATTATTTGCCCCCGAATATATTATCTTAAAGAATGATAATTTTTTATACAAACCTTCAGCCCCTGATACGATCAAAGTACATTTGTATGTGTGACCCTTTAATTGAACGTTAACCATTTGAGCCTAATGTTATTAATTATTTATTACCACTATTTTCATTGAACAAACACATGTGTATCGAAGGAGGATTGGAAAATGGATTTGGAAAACGGAATATAAACGTTTTTTTGAAAACAAATTGTTTAAGATGATGCGAGCGTCCAGTTTAAACTAAAAAACTGTCTAACTTCTACTAAAAAACATCTAAAAGGAACAAGGAAATTTTTAAAAGTATTAACTTTAAACTGCTTTTTGAACTCAGTTAAATAATGCAAATGAATAAATCTACCTTTAATATTATAAGAATTAAAAGCTATTATCTTACTCTTTGAGTCTACAGAGGAGGTTTAAAAAAATCTCAAATGAAGAGAACAATAAAAATATGCAGGGATATAGGTATCAAAGTATGTTCACGGCAAGGTTATACTATGCTGTACCTGGTTGAGGGCGATGCGCCTAGGTATGTGGCTTATCCGGTTTAACCTCAACACAACCTACCATAATTATAAAGGCAAAACGTTTGGACTATCTATATCTATATATCATTATAAAGAGGAAATAATTGTATTATATTACGAGAAGCACAAATAAAAGAGATCTGAAATACTTTCAACATTTCATGATGCATTGTCATTGAGTAACGTGGTAATATCGATTTACAAAAATGTTACAAAATCGGGAAATATGATTCCTTTTCAGAGCTAACGGAAGCTCTGAGAAGCGTCCGTTGCATAATTGCATTATTTAAGAAAAAAAATCATAGAATTATTGTTATCAAAAAGTTCTATACATCTCTGGCTTTGAAGATATTTCATTATTTGCGACGTTTTTTAATATATAGAGATCCATATCGAGATCGATGCATTATTACATATAACGCGGCGAAGAAGCAAGTCACTTAAAAATCAAAGAAAAATACGCCTTCGCTGCTGATTATAGTAACGATATATAATTAAAGGTTTTTGTTATTTTAAACATAAAATAGTCGTAACGAGTATGTCCATGGTCATATTCATAGATTATTAACCCCTTATACTTGATTTTTTCCATATTAAAATATTTGCACAGATAAAAGAACCTCAATAGTTATTTGAGTCTTTATAAGTACAGAACATTATGACTTAATTATATAATAGACTAGCTGATCTGGAAAATGTTATTTTGCCATAAATTTGATTTCTAGCAATCATTCTTTTAATTCAATAAAAATAATTATCAGCTTTAACTGTGCGGGGATATGTTTATAAACGAAAGCGTTTTAAACGATAAAAGTATGCTTTATTTAGCTTAATAAATTAATCTTTATATGACACGTTTGTCCGTTTACCATAGCAGTGCGATCTATTGATTACTTACTCAATCCAGTCGAAAAGTATCGATATCTGTTAGAATCTTTTGGAGTTAACAGATAACTGTGACTATCAATTAATTATAGACAAATAATTTGCAATAAAATAAAATTGCGACTACAATTAAAGATCTAAGGTATCCTATCTCTTAAGTTGGACTAGACTGCTAACGGTGTGCCATTTTAATTTAAAATCGGTTAAATACTTTAGGAGTCCATCGCGGACAAACATTGTGACAGGAGATTTATATATATTAAGAAGATTATTGGTTATACAGGAATTAAATAGGGATTATAGTTTAATACTACGTTAATTATAATATTAATGGGGAAAAATTGTGACCTACAAAAGACCGGTTCGGCACAGCCTTGTTACAAATACGGTTTATTTGAAATATTACCCTCTGCGAAAATGTGACAAAATGATATAGATACGAGGTAGTAATATTAACCTTGGAGATCTGCATCTTGCACAGGTAGGTCTCTGTTAATTTGTTTTTTATTAAGGAAATTCATAAGGAAAAATAAAATTATAAAATACACAAAGAGTGTGGCTATAAATGCAGGATTGAATGTCGGGGGTTTGATTGTCGGCGATTTAATTATTCTCTCTTATTGAATGTCGTAAATGTTGAATATTTGGCAGAGGCAATTCATAAATTTTGGCCATTATGCAATAGTATACTTGTGGTGCAATAGTATATATATATAGCATGATAACAATATTTTCTAATTACCTATTGTTATGTTAAAAATTTAAGCCTTTAGAAAAAGCTAGAGCAATGAATGTAACTACACAAGATGAACCATTTTATCTTACAATTGTAATATATTTTTAAGCAGGCGTTAATTAATTTTCTACATTTGAAAGTGTATTTTCGTTAAAGATTTCTAACATATTATATTTTTAAAAATGATTTTAGTACTTATCAAAATCATTTATCTAACTAATAAAGATACCTTCGAAGATTTAAATGATTTATTTCTAATAATTTCATACAATCCTATAGCGCCACCTATCGATATTTTCGAGAACTATTTACAAAGAATGGACCTCCGCCACATAATTTGACTACGCGTGGGTTTAATTCCTGTTCATATAGATAGGTATAGTGATTCCATAATCATGTTATTATTAGGATAATCATTTGACAAATTACCGGCTCAGCGATGTGGTTGCTGACATTCCAATCAATGTCCCTGTTCATAAATTTGAGTTGCTTTAAATACTGGCACGGACTTTTTTTAGCTTAGCTTAAAAACACGAAAATTTTAATGTAAAATGGCTGAAGCCTACTAACGTCTATCTACATTAGCTTTGCTGGCTCATTGCTCGTTTTTAAGAACTCCTCATCCAGAACATTCTGCTTCTTTCATATATAATGTTTACTTTGATGTCTTAATTACTAACGTTCAAAAAGATTTTCCTTATAATTAATTTGATAATAAATGAAATGCGAAAAAGTGCCTGCGACTACATATCCATGTTTTGGTAATTGATATTGTAAAACAAGAACAAACGTTTTTTGTTTACCGGAAATCGAGTCATATTATTTTATGGTAGAATATGTGTATGGTATGGTATACCCAACTCAGCGGTGACGGTGCTATATTTGGTATATAAAATAGTATTTATACTTAATATATTAATATGATAATTATATTGTTTTTTTAATATAAGATATTCTTTTTTTAATATAATTAAAAAAACAATATCATTGTTCAGTCGTCAAAATACGTTAACACTATGATAGAAAGAGAACAATTGAAGTATAACATTTCATAAAAAAAATCTGTCTAAGTACAGATTTAATGAAATTGTATATGAATTAGATTCAGTGTTCTTGGCTATATAAATTCATTCCATAATGTGTGGAATCTAAACCGTTTTATTGGGGTGAGTTAGGTGTCAGGGATTAGCGCGTTCAACAATTACTTACAGGGGCGAATGGAGTCTTTCGCAATGCATAAACCATTTGTTGACTATCAAGAAGCTCAGAGCAATCTCAGAAATTGGCGAAATTTGTTCCTTTTCGCACGTTACATTGTATATTGAGAAGGTAAAGGTTAATAAATAAAGTACACATGAAACGTGACGCATCTTTCACTTGACACGTCGATCAATGTCACTTCAAGTAACCTCTAAGGCTACGCTGTGCTCTGAATATATTTCAATTATGTCCCGTGGTTCCTTGAATGTGCCTCGAATGTATAGCAATCATTTTTATCAGTAAGAGTAGGTTCCGAGTTAGTTGATTGTAAAGGATTTTGGTTTTATAAGTATAGAATTGAAAAACTTAACATTAAAATTGCATACACACTAAATAAAAAACAAATTAAATGTATGTTTTTATTTAACACGTTCTGAATGTCCTTTAAAGTGTTCTTATACTAATTCATAAATTCAAAATGTAACATTTATAATATCAGTCGAAATCGCTTAAAAGTGAGGTAATACTTTTGTACATATATCAATTTAGTTATACTTCTACTATTGATAGATTTCGAGACCCTTACTTTATTACGTCATACAATTTGATTCTATTATTTATTTAAAATATATTGGACCAACTACACCGCTTTAATTACAGTAACATGAAAAAGACGAAACACTATAGTTAAAGTTAGTTAGTAAATTTGGATTGATTTTATATAAATCATGCTCTTTAACCGAAAAACAAATTAATTTTAAACAAAAATAATCTTCAGCACAGCACTTCATTGGAATTCAACATTATTACAATACAATATTTATAACAAGGTACCCGATTAATATATGGCTCAATGTACTATATTATTCTATATTATGTGAAACAAATGCAAACTACTATGTCTAAAAAATAAATAATTATTTTTACCTTTCACTATATCACAGTAAAGTTAAAGAGTTTTCACAACATTATATTGTTTGACCCCAATCCTGTTTGATCATATCAGACCCCTTTTCTGCAATCATAAATACAGGAGCATTTGTGTGACTTGATACTATTTCCGGCATAACGCTAGCGTCTATAACCCTTAAACCAGCGACTCCATGGACCCGTAATCTATGATCGACGACAGATGAAGGGTCACTTTTGGCACCCATTTTACAAGTACCACTTTGATGGTATATGGTAAATGTAAACATCTGAGCCTGACACGCAAAGTAAGCATCGCTTCCAAAGGGTCCGTACTGTAAGCACTCTTCTATTGGTACGTCGTATATTTTTGTGTCTAGTTTTCTCATAGACGGCTGTCTTGAAATTTCTATTGCAACCTTAATTCCTTCTACAATTTTTTGTAAATCCTCAGGGTAGTCAAAGTAATTTGGTATCAAGGTTGGGGCTGCCTTTGGGTTTCGACTTTGAAGCATAACTCTGCCTTTCGATTTCGGTCGCATTAACATTGGAAAGACCATAAACAAGTCATTTCTTCCCAATTCGTTATAAGTTTCTTGGTAGATTTGCTCATCAAAATTGAAGTTTCGTGGTAATAATGGATCAGAGTTTAATCCACCTGAGATAAAAAGAAGCTCCATGTCTGGCCACGCTGTTCCGTTAAATTTGTCTTTCAGATCCATGAAGACGAGTGCTTCACATCCACCGGGTATTGATAGCGGTCCTTTATGGGTTTTCATCCATTTGAACACTAATTCTAAATGGCTTAGGATATAATCCGTACTCAAAGTCAAATTTTGATGTTTAACCATAAATTGTATGCCACCAGCAGCTATATGGTCCATTAAATTGTACCCAACAGGTAAATCTTTAATAACTGGAATATTAAGGGATTCCAAATGATCTTTTGGCCCTATGCCAGATAACATCAAGAGTTGAGGTGAATTAATGGCGCCTCCAGCTACTATGACTTCTTTTTTAGCTAAAACTTTATATTTCTTACCACGTTTTTCAAATTCGATTCCTATAACCTTTGTGTTTGTTGGATCAAAGATAAGTTTTGTTACCATACTAGATTTCGATAAATATAGATTATTTCTTTTGTTAATTTGATGTAAATAAGCTCTGTTTGAACTATGCCGGGTACCATTCTTCATAGACAATTGCAGAAACGAAACCGCCGCTGGTGTAGCACCATTGTAGTCTCCATATTTAAATCCCAGCTCTTTAGCACCTTTAACCCACGCTCTGGCCTTAGTGGTACGGAACGGTGCGTGTTCCACGTTCAAATAACCATCATTTCCGTGATAGTCTGGGTTCTCGAACGATTTGATATTAAAATTTTCAACTTTCTTAAAATATGGCAAAACATCATCCCAAGCCCACCCGTCGTTTCCCATTGCTTGCCAATTATTGTAATCTTGTGGCGCACCCCTTGTATAAATCATATAATTTAATACACTCGATCCTCCGACAACTTTTCCCCGAGGCCAATGGCATTGTTGATTTTCAAATCCTGCACAGTATCTGTCAGAGGGTTGAGTTTTATAACCCCAGTTAGCAGATGTGAACTGAAGATAGTTTGCCAGTATAGGTATGTCCATCACGAAATTTTCATTATTGCCCGCTTCTAGAAGTAAAACCTTCCAGTCTGGTATTTCCGTTAGGCGATTAGCAAGTACACATCCCGCAGTTCCAGCACCGACAACAATAAAGTCGTATTCCGAGAGCATGTTTGTTTGATCTGGTGGTTCTTTGTCCAGCTCGTAAGATCCATCTCGGAGAAACTTAGCCAGGGACTCGAGAGGATTTACATTTTGTGTCTTTGTGGGAATGAGAACTGTCAAGAGAATGCATAGAGCCGCTTTCAGCACACGATCCGGCTGCCTCATCTGAAAAGAGGAGTACATTTGAATTAAATATTTTCATATAAATGAAATAAGGAAGTTAGAGTTTTCATTCTTCAAATGTAACAATTATAGAATTATAGACTAGGGTTTTTATAAAATAGACAAGAAACAGGAAGCCACGTAACAATTTACTATTTATTGTCTTATTGCGTAGAATAGTCGGTAATAAACGAAGCAATTATAATTTAGACATTAACACTTTGTTTTTTGTTGTGGTCAATTGTCATATTTATTTAAAAAGTCCTAATTTATATAGAAATAGGCACATTACTACATTAATTGATATTTTTCTTTTGTCTTTAAGACATATTTTAAAATACAAAAGAAGGTATAAATAATAAATTTATTATATTGTGTGTATTATGTATCATTGAATAATTATGATCCGAGGTATTTCTTATAATAATTACTTATCATATTTCATTAATTTAGATGTGGAGGGACAGTTTATACCGTCATCAGAATTTAAATACATAATAATTAATTGTCTGGAACTTACGCACACGGCAACACTTCCCAATACCATCACGCTATTTTATCATAAGCTATTATAAATTTATATTACTCGACTAGATAATTTGTTTATGTTTTAATAATGATAAGTTTTTTATAAAGCATCTTGATTTTTGGAGCAACATTCGTGATACAATTTGTATTATATTAATTTTAATTAAATTTAGTAAAAACTTTATCAATACATCAATTTCATTATAACATAACATACAGACGCAAGATGTTCCTGTATCGTCGTGGCCAGAGTCCGAGGCATAACAACGTAGTCTTTTTAATAATAAGTGATTATTGAAGCATACGATCGCCGTATATACGAATCTAATAATCTTTTCGTACACCTTATAAACACGACCAGTACAGAGTCATGGTAAAAATATGGGTGAGCATATTTTCTGACTAACGTCTATACGATTTTCTAAACACTTTTGTTGTATTGTGTTTGCACCCATTACAAAAACTACAAATATTTTACATTAGGGAAATTTATTATTATTATCGTTTTGGTAAGATTGTATCTGAACAGCCTCGCCACCTACGCGATTGGCATATGTTTATTGTGGAGGAAATATCCTTTGAAGAGGAAAACCGTTGATCACAGATGGATTGATCTTAGTTCTTATATTCGGTTGTATAACGCATATCAATTATATAGCTTCATTGCTCTGTATATCACAAATATTATAAGTAAATATACAATCAACCCCTTAAGTTTAATTTTACATTAGATATACTTATAATATTTAGTTATATGTTATAGGCGAAGCCATTTATATCATCACGCGTTAATTATTGCTAAAAAAACAAAAAAAAAAATCAATGTTGCAGGTTGTATGTTGTTTATGCACGCAAACTGTTACAAACAATGTACGTATGCGGATACTTCAAGAGTAAATATGCAACGTTCAATAATAATGTTGAATAATAATGTAGGAATAACCCGAACAAAACATTTATAGTCGAAATTGAGTCATGAACAACTGTTGTTTCGTGTTGCGGTTAAGGGATAATTAATGAGTCAAGATATATTATAACGTCAATAAGTATTCCGTGTATCGATTACTAAAAACTTTTTTCAAATTGCATTATGCAATTGCGATAGCAAATAAATTTTATTTAAATAAGTTGACGTGTATTAACATAAATTAACAATGGTCGATGCCTTTTTGTATTCTATTGTTTCGAATTACCCACTGGATATGCATGGACGTATGCATAAAGGAGCCATTAAGTACTCAGAACTGTAAAGTCTTAACTTCCACCCCTTTATTGATTGATATAGTTGAAATAAAATATTGTTAGTATTACGATGGTAGGCCAAGCTGTCGTCATAGTTTGGTACAGTCAATTAATCGACTGCAACGGAAATGTGTTGCGAGAGGACATTGTTCACATGTATTGTTTTTGGTCGGATTTATAACGACAATGAACGTATTATAATTTAATTTTTTTTTAATGAATTTGCGTTCGCGCAAATTATATTTTTTTCATTCAAAAACAAAATAAAATGACTAATAAAAATATATAATGATAATTTTTATGTTACGATGTGAATGTCTTATTAAATTTGTGATGAATTTTAGGGGATAAGAAAATAATGAAATATTTGTTTACGACGAGTTTTAGAAATAAAATGAGCCAAGTTGAAGCAACGTTACAAACGAAATGACGAAGGCCAGTTTCATTGGAAGGACGACTGAATGCGAACACATTACAAGGATAAAGGGGTTGTTGAAATCATATTGATATTCTAAGCGTGTATATACGAGCTGCCTTCTGAATACGGTGGGCCTATAGTAGAACTATTGTACTATAGTAGAACTATTTTTATACTTAAAATACAACTTACGTGATTTGCTGAGTAGTTCCATGTCTAGCTAATGATTGCAAGGTCGCATTATATCGACAATGATTGCATTTTTTATATTTATATGGCAATATCTGATAATTACTCATTACTGAATATGCAATTTATTACGTAAATAGATAAGTTGTAATTGCATAATCTTTTCACATAATATAGATTCCGCTTTGTTTTTACCTATTGCAACTTTATACTGGCTCAAGTTAGGATTTGATTAAATTTTCACTTGTATGAGAAAGTAAAATACTTATGTTTAGATATTTAAAAGCTCACGATGTTATTTATATTTCATTATAAATTATAACTTTTTGAAAGTCAATGGCACAAACAACTTTTCATTTATTTTCAACAAATGAAGAGTTAAACCTATTTTGTATGATACAGGAAAATCTTGTTATTGCATAGCCTGCGCATGTTATTGTTCTGATGCAAAGTAACTGTGAATTTTGTTTATTTTTTTTTTCCATTTACACTTACTCCAGCGACGCTACGTTGCGACGTTGAATTTTCTTGAAATTCCTAATTTTGGTTGCACATTTCCGATGTCAAAATATCAATGTGTATAATTAGTTTCATTGTTTTTGGTTATTTTTTAATATTTTTTGCCTATTCTAAAACCCGAAATGAACGTCATACAATATGATGCATTGTAATTATTTTTCCTTGCAATATGGCTTCATTTAAATATAATGGTTTATGGAAAAACGCTTGGCTTTTTTTTACCAACAATGGTAAAACGAAAAAGCGATACAAAATATTGATATAACATTTGGTGTAAATTGATTAATTATTATTATATGTTTGTTGAATAAATACAATCCCGCGATGGTTAAGTACATATGTACATCCAAGTTAAGTTTATACTCGATTGTTATTGTGTCAGGTTAGAGATACGCGTTTTTGACGAGTTGTTTTTATTAAAAACCGAGTTTAATAACAAGCCTTCATAAACATGTGCAAAAGTCCTTGCAAAGTGAATATTTAAAGACGTTGAACTTTAGCGAAGAGGAATGAACTAGCAACGTAAAGGATCACTTGAAATAATTGGAAAAAGGACAAATAGAACATCTGTAGCTAGCTGTTTTTTTATACCTCATACATTTATACTAAACATTCAGTTATATAGCATTATCTTGCAATGTTATTTCTGTTTGTATTTTTTCACCGTCTTATAACTAATAAAAATAAGAATTGAATTTAACTAAGATATTTAACATTTTAAACACCGAGGAGTAATACTGAAATAAAAAACGGGTGTTATAATTCGGTAAAGTATAGTATATATGTATATTTATGACCAGAAATTTTGCCGCATTATATGATAACGGTGGTTTATGATCCCTAGATTTGATTGTAAAATTGAGCCCTATTGATGTTACTCCATAACTTCTTTCTTTTTGTATTTCTTGATTGTTTTCTTTCATCAGAGATTTCAAATAACTCCAAAGGAATAAATTTGAACAGGTCAGATCGGGGGTATCAGAAATAAAAACGCTGATCGATCATCAGAGTTTAATATGGAAACAACTTCAAGTCTTCGATTAAAATACAATGCAGCGGAGTTGGTAATGCCCAAATTCGTGGCAAGACTTCCGGTCAAACGGTCCATGTTTATTTTTAGTGAATTGTTTACTACACAATTCTCAATATCAGAATGACAGATGTCGTTTAAATAAAATATAATAGTTTTTTATATAGTGCATTTGCGGCACCCAGCACATATATCTTTAGACACTTTTACTCGTAAGTAATCTACTGTATGTTCTGTGATTTTTTTTTTCGTCAGGTTTAATACATCAAGGTTTTAATAGCGGTGCTTGTCATGCGTTAATTACTTCTATTGCAATTATATGTCTAATAGCGATGATCGAAATGAGAACAATTGTTGTAGGTAATGGGTGTTAGGCCTATTTTTAACCGAAGTTATCAAGCTGATTATTCAATGCAAAACCTTATTGATAATCGAGTATTGGAATACTTTTATTCATACAAAACATATCTATATGTGTTTACTAAAGAAAGATGTTTCGCGAGGCTGACTGGCCACCTGCAGTAAATAAAAAGGTACCAGAAGAAGATCATAATACTCATCTGTCTCTATTTATCACAGCGTTTACATAATTTGACGAAAAGAGACGAAGTACGCACGCTGGTTTCCTAAATCATACATTAGGTTAAATCAGACAGCGTAATTTTTATCGAGCCTATAAGATTACCTCAAAATACAAAAATAATTATTCGATAGGTTTTTAGGTTTGTACCCGAGTAATGTGAAGAGGCATGACGTTCCATCAAGGAAACGCAAATTGCTAGGTTTTTTTGCCTTAACTACTGTCATTGAGTCGGACATTGAATGAACAATACACACATTTCCCTCGGTTTTCCATAATTAGTGCTGTTCATCGTGAACACTGAATAATGTATGAACCAGGCTCAATAAGTGCTTAATTTGCTTTTTGAGATCTCTACTTTGTATCACTAGGATCTTCAGAGAACATATAAGTTCCTAACAATCATTTGTTAGAGATTTAGTGTATGTTTATTTAAATATTTTTAAAGTGCTTTTTAATGGTCGTAGTCATTTTGGATAGGATTAATTTATATTCATATTTCATCATGAATGAAAATTGTTTCCATACGCAACGTATATGAAGTTAAACAGTTGGACTATTAAAAATTATTATTAATTAATATTATTTGTAATGACATTAATATTATTTTAATACCATGGTTGATGTCTATTTGTTTAAATTTCTATTACACGATTCTTATGGGTTCGGTTACAGTTATTTCCTCAAAATTTGATAAAAATAAAGAGTTGATGTATAACATTAAAATCAAACTGAATTGCACAAAATAATATAGCTGTTGTCTTGGCTCGTACTTAAATGAAAACAAATTATATTAGATTATCTCGAAGTTATTTTTTATTCAGTTTTGACATGTTTAAACTGTTTTTTAGACCTTTTTCTACACTAATAGGATCAATGCACTGTTTTAAATAAAGTACTATAGTATTTTTAAATCACGGTCTAAATGGCAGAATTATTTAATTTAAATAGAACATGTCCAAAATTGCGATTTAAATATTTTAAGCATTTTATTTGACTAAAATTATAGAAATTGTTATTATTTGTTTACCATATTAAATCTATATTAACTGAGGACTTTAATCTAGTATTAATCACTCTCATAAATAAACTGTCACTTACATTATAAATTTCCTTTATGCACAACACGAGCTGATATCACAACAGGATCAGAGCCAGCGCACTGTGTTAATGTTGTCACGAACAGCGTCTCCATATGTTTTATCAAAAGGTAAATGCCGGTGACACTGCCGCATTCAAGTTCACGAGGCTATAATAGATAGTGGTGCACCTCTGTGGCTCCCCCTCGATGAACTACGAAACTGGCTGCTACGTAGGCTGAAGATTTCGGCAGTCACGCTCAGAAATACTTTTGACTATTCAGTATTACTATATAAATTGTTAGACAAATACAATCGCTGCAGTGTAAAGTAGCATTGATAATAAAAATATATTAATTATTATTATATTTATATTGCGTACGATTTTATTTTATTATATATATTATATACTAATTTTAATAGTAGAGATGTAGGCAAGATTATAATAAATACAGTTCTTTGTTTCAACTAGCGATTGTAGGAACCTGTTATTGACGCCCATTATAAGAGTCGCTAGGTAGAACTTTATTCTTTTGTTTATAGGGGTAGGATTCGTGTTATGCGAAATTTCCGTTCAGGAAATATATAGCCAAGTTTCTGAAGATTGGAAAAAGGAAAAAGTCGAAAAAAGCAAACGAAATGAGATTTGCGGTTTTGCTGGGTACTGTGGAAGTTTACTACGAAAAATTCGACGACACTCCCGAACGGTAGCAGATTGAGGTGCTCGTACAAACTTTGATTGTCGACTTGACATTGGTGCCGTGTTCTGTGTTTGAATTTTGGCTAAAATTTAAAACTTAAGAAAAGATAAGAATCTAGAATTTTCCAGCTTTGAGATGACGATGGCTTGGCACAAATGAGAATGATGGAATTGGGTGTGTCGATCAATTACATTAATGCGTCAGTAGAGAAGAGTCTCGACGCACAAATTCAAAGAGCAGCATACTTTTTATAAAACATAACAGAATTAGCGTCTGCCTGATAACCAGTGAATTTTTTAGTAATGACAATTCCTCTGCAGTATAAGGGTATACGCATATACAAACGTTTTAATTTCTCCAACTTAAACGATATTTCCATATGGGTAGGGATGCCCTCCAATAGAAGCGATTTGAAATATTTAGACGAAATTATTTGGTACTTCCTAAATTCGAGTTGAGCATAGCATATTTGTAATATATATTTATACTAGATGACCCAGCAAACTTTGTTTTGCCATACATACAATTAATAAATCAAAAATAGGGGTTGATCGTAGAGAGGTAAAAATTTAGGGTTTTATGTATTTTTGTATGTTGTATCATAAAAATAAAAAAAACTCTTCTCAAAACACTCAGTACCTTTTAATTTAATATTTGATCCAGCACATGGTCTACAATAACACAATGATAACAAAACCTTTTTTTTAATTTGATCGCAGCGCTACCTGTCGGGACAGACTAAAATTAAAATTCGAATATTATTTAAGATTTGACACTGCGATGGTAGCGCCGTCTAGGTCTGTCGGATCCAATGTAAAACATTCCAAAATCAACAACTACTAATAAATTAAAAATTAATTAAAAAAAACATTGTCCAGCGGACAAAATTGTAAATCTAAACCATTCCCAGATCCCCTTGAACACACACAAAAAATTTCATCAAAATCGGTCCAGTCGTTTGAGAGAAGTTCAGTGACATACACACTCACAGAAGAATTATATATATATAAAGATTAAAACTTTTGTTCTATTATGTAAATAGAGCAATGAATCAATTTCTTGAAAATTCAATTATTGTAATTATAATAATTTGTTTAAATTATAAATAATAATCTTATATAACTTGCAGTTATATAAGATTTTTTATATGATTATACATAATTTCTACAGACCTTTAGATATGTCAAAAAATCTGTATCTGTCTCATACATTTTTGAGTTAAAGCTACGTGGTATAGAAAAAGTTATTGATCTCTGTTTATTAATCATATATAAATTGAGGCGTTTATACCGAAACATTTTGTGGCCTTTTTGAGCCTATTCAACATTCTCTAAACTGTTACGTCATAATTAAAAAAACAGCGCAAATGCGAGTCAGAATCGCGCACGAAGGGTAACGTACCATTAATTTAGGCAAAATCATGTTTATTGTGGGAGCTAGACACTTATTTTTTTTAGTATTTGCCGTTGTAGTGGCAACAAAAATACATAATTGCGAATATTACGAATTCGTAACTATGACGGCTCATGACATAGTGACGGAAAGTGAAGTTTACCTTTTAGGATAAACCCTTTGGGCACGAAAACTTAAAGCGATAAATGAGATGAGTTAAAACCGTACAAATACCCTATTGTATTGTAGTTAATTATGAATTATATTTGATTACATCTTTTATAATAATCATGGCATGTGACATCATTATAATTAAAGTTGTTTTTGCGACAATTCAACACAAATGAAGGGTTAGGTATCTCATGACAGCGTATCTCGTCTTGTACAGTGTTCCAAAGTCCAAGTTCCAAAATATGTTTTTTGAAATTTATGAGGATTTTTTAAGGTACTATTATTAAGTTTACTATTCCGTAATTGAGTTTAATATATTAACAATTAACGAATCGTTTATTTTGCCTGCCAATTGATATATTTTGCTGATGTTACTATAAGTTCCGGCCGCCATCTTCTTTTTTTATTTATCTGCGTGTTTAAACTTACCAGGTCAGTTTTAAGATCAAAACTTGATTCGGAGAAATTCAAATCTGTTGCCGTCAGCGTAAAGCGTTCAATCAATGAATCCATAATATCTATTGCCGGTGACTTAATACCTTAGTGCTCCATTTTTTTCTCTAAAACCTTATGCTGATTATGTTTAAAAATTTAATTTTTTTTTATATTATAACCCCATATGTTATACATGTACGTCCTCCTAAATACTTTAGTGCTTTAATTGTGCCTTGTGTGAGTCTATGTATTCGGGTGCAGGGGATGCGGAAATGTTTTTACACCTCGGTAAAAAGTTCAGTTCGATGAATAATTGCATTTCAATGTAATATACTTTTTGTCAACAGGTAAGTTTCGGAGGGTTCCTGTTGCATGATTGATGGCCGGAAAACTTGTGAGTAATCAAATATCACACCAAGCAAAATTGTATATATTGAATATAATACAAAAAACAACACCTAAACATAATGCAAATTGACAAAAGACGTATGTTGAAGCTAATAAATAAAACTCATAAATTGAGTTAAGAAAAATGACAAATATGTTTTATTATCTATAAAACATTTGAGTATTTACAAATTAATTAGCTAATATTGGGATTTTTGTAGTTCTAGGTGCGGATTGGTCGCAGAGCAAAATTATAGGAAATCTAAACGATGAAACCAAATGTCATCGAGCCTAATTAATTAATCAAAGTTAAACTGCATGGGTAAAATATATCTTTAACTATTGTTTCGAATCTTTCTGTCTTCACGATTTGAAGAAGTCATGCTTTAATTAGGTCTAGTATTTTTAAACAAAAGCCCGAGAATCAGTTATACAGTATTAATTGTTATTTAATTACTTGAATTAATTTTGTTTACTAAAGGTGACCTTCTCAATTTCCTCTCATATTCGCGTAGATTTGTTTATGAAATTTTGTGTTTATAATTAACGTAAATTAATATTACTATAAAATTTTTTTCCAGCGTTTGATGGTTTGGTCGTGAAAAAATTTATTGAGACTTCGTTAGCTAATTGTGAAGGTCGACCATTTTTGTTGCAAGGACGATATAATGGCATTCTTGAGTTAGGCAAATAAAGAAATATATATGTGTATAGATTTAGGTTCTAATTGTTTTGCATTAAATCAAAATCTTTCTACGTTAAGCTCATCATTATACAATTACAATACGGAAACATATCAAAGAAGATTTGTATTCTTATTCCTTCCATTCCAATAAAAAGTCCTATAACCATTTATGCCAATCAATAACAAATTTAAACTGTTTTTTTAAGTAAATAAGTAGTATTTTATTTATTATAAGCTATTAAATTATATTGCAACAACAATATTTCTGGTGGTAGACAGAACAAATCTCACATTAAAATCGCAACGGAAACTTACAGCGGATGAATTTAAAATATGTAATATTGAACGAAAATTTGTGCAGGGTAAACTGAAGTTTACTCACGGGGAAGTCCAATATAAAAAATTGTAAAAATGCCAACACATACTACACTAGCCGAAACAACCTTAATGTAATTGTAATAATGTTTAGCTACACTAACATAGAGGGCACCTTTGTTTATCCGTAATGTAACTGAAAAACAAAGATGATGAAAGTGACATTGAAATTATTTTTTGCGTTTTTGTACGTAATAAACAATTATGCCACGCTCAATTGGGTAGTGTGGTGCAATATGTCATATTCTTCAGGAGCCATCCATATATCCTGGGTATATGTCCCTTTATCTGGAGTTAGTTAAATGTATCAAAAGAATAAAATTAATTAAATGTATGCTAGTTACAGAGCATAGATTAAAAATTTCCGTATATTTTAATGTCAATATTGACATTCTTAAGCCACTAGGACAATTGTCATTTCCTTGTAATCAGGACGTTCACTCGCAAATTATTAACTGCCCTCGACATATGACACACTATTTGGGTTCAAACCGATTACAAGAAAGGGTACTCCGAAGAATTTGTATCCGTAATGGAAAGTTGTATAAAAATTTAACTATCATATAATGTGAAGTGCCTTCCTATGTATAATTAAAAATAATTTGTCTGATTCTTTGATTATTTATTATTTAAATTTGTCTATTGAAAATATAAGTAAAAATTAACTTTATTGCCATGGTTCGTTGTTAAGCAATCCGAACGACAAGCAAACGAATGTGATGTTTTTATTACATTAATCGTAAGTAATAACAAAATAATAAAAATTATATTGTTTTAAACAACACGACTGTAGGAATTCAATATTTTATTGATTGTTAGACTTTGTCCCTTCTGCCATATGGAAGGCGAAGAGGTGTTCCTCAAATAATATGCAGTATCCGATTCTAAAAACAATTTTTAAACGTGAATATAATCACATACACATGGGGAACTAAACCGCGCCTTGACCCTGGCTTCTCATTAGGATCAGGTCACGTAGCACTAGAAGTGACCACATCATCCGTGCAATGGTTTTGTTTTATCCATTCATTTAATGTTTGAGTAATGATGAAAGTAAATGTAGTAACCAACAGAATGAATCGCACGAATTAAAAGCTCCGGTTAACTTTATGTATGGGTACACACATAAGTACATGTTCGATAAAACTGATCAGCATGCACCACGTGTGTACCATGCAACTCGCAATGTAAGAAGACAACCAAATGCCTAGGTAGATGTGTCCGAATTTGAAGTATGTTTACGAACGTACGCACATGTACAATATGTTTTGCCATTTTCGAAATGTCAGTATGAAACATCATTTTCGTTCGACCCTCTTTTTAGGTTTGCACTTACCGGAAAACAAATTTCGATATATTTTATAATTAGTGCAGGCTTTTGCCCATAGTTTTCATTGTCGTCTTGGTGATTGGTACCATTGCGCAGTTTGTCTGAGCCATACAGTGTGCTTAGGATTGCCACAGACGAACAAAGTTTGGCCTTTGTGGTTTATTTTTATTATTCTTTAAAATGTCCCGCCCATTTTACACAAACTGCTTTAAAGGTAAAAACATTCCATTAACGAACAATCCTGACTCGGTTTGTCTCAAACTTCCGGCGATTATACTACAAAATGAATCCAGATGATAAATAAAAATACTTAATAATAAATGGTTCGCTTTATTGAAAAATATTAGTTTAACTTCGAGGATTAGAAAATACTTTATTTAAGGAAGCTGTAAAGTTTATCATTTTCAATTATGCCCATACACGAATTTGACGATTATAGAGATTAACCGCCGTGACCGATGCGGTCTGAAGATCTTGTTATAATTTACTTATGTTTAATATATTTTACACATGGGCACGTGGACAAACCTCTCAATGTGACTACTTGTTGTCCGGGCTTAGGGGTCTGTAAATCGTTTCTTATGGTAAAAGAGGTAACAAACCAAATTTCAAGAAAATCCGGGGTCAAAATTAACTTCCGATCAGGTCAGCCTCGTCCTCGTTTCCCCTATTTTATAAAAAAATTGCTTGATTTAGTTTTCGTCCAACATACTTCCAAGTTTGCGTACGGATTTTTTTGTAATAATTAATTTGAGTCTTATTTTATATTCCATGTGTTTGTTTATAAAAACATATTTATTTCAATATAATTTTTTGATCGACAGAATCAGGAAGAATATGAATTCGGTAAACAAACAAAAATGTAATTGTTCAAATGAAATATTTTGTTGTTGATGTCTGTTAATTTAACGAGGAAAAGTATGGAAAACTGGCCTAAATTTGTCGAAAAAAGTAACATTATTTAGAATTCTATATCTTAACTTGATTGACCTCGCTACCTAAGTTTCGTCTTAAGATTACTGGTCATCTTGTATGTTGGAAAATATTATTATTAAATAGTGATTTTCTGTCCGCATCGTATTTTATACAAAAACATTAGTTTCAACAATTTGATTGTAACAAAAAAATGAGTGAGTTGTTGTCGACATAATACTTGAGTAGAATTTTTATGAAGTTGACCCTTTAAGCCTTGATTATCGCTGTCTGGAATTTTAATAGCTTCAAGATAAAATATCGTTTATATCCAATAAACATTTTAAGTGTCTAAATATTAATCCAAAGAACTTTCCTTTTATGAAAAACTTATTTGATAGCTGGACTCTTATAGAAAATCTACTAATAGTAACAATAACCTGGTTTTGTATGTTAACTAAAATAATAGAATTCCTTCAAGGGACTCTAATATATTAAAATAAGAAGGAGCTAGTGAGTGTATCAACGGAATTGCTATCAATTGTCAGTAGGCGTCAATATTATTTTGATATTAAATTTTATCATTATCCAAGAGCTTAACTTTGTAACGGAGGTACTATTATTTTTTTCTTAATTAAGACATTTAGTGACGTTTAGAATCGCATTGGTATAGACAATTACGAAAAAATCTTATAATAAATTGTCTGGTAAGATTCGATTATGTCTATAAATATAAAAAAACGTTATTAATATTTTTCATCGTCATTACAGTTAATTAAAGCAAAACATTAAGAATTCTCTTTGCTTGGATATTTGCTATTAAATGAAAAAAAAAACAAGGGCCTTCAATAATCCGTAACCGTGTAATTTATATGTTCAATGTATTAGACTATTTTTTCGTTGGTTTCGTTGTAGCACGTAACCTATAGTAAATTATTATAAAAATTAATATTTTTTGTCGCACTACTATTATAAAACTTGATAGATTTTTTGTTTGGTTGAACGCATTAATCTCAATCTGGTTCTTACAAAAAAAGTCGTGTCTAGGAAATTATGGTTTTTAATAAAAAATCATTGACGTCACAACATTGTGGTGGTTACGCGTCATTTAAACATTTTTATGGATTAGTTTACTATTATTATATATTTTATTATACTATTTCTTATAATCTCTGTTTATAATGAGACTCGTGAACTTCGTAGAGGCGCGTAGCTACTTGATCGTTACTTTCATGGGACACTATTGTAACTGCAATATTATCAGTGATTTAACCCTATAATGATAATCATGAGCTATAGTTGATTTTTTTGCGTTTACGCAGTGTTAAATAGTAGCGAGTTGTTGCCGTCCTCGATACTATCGAATTATCGAATCGAAAAAAATCGAATATAACGGAGTAGACAGGCCAAAATATTGTTATTTTTGTTCTAGCCAGTACTGAGATTGTTTGACAAACTTTAGCTTCGCGGCGTAGATTTCGCGCTCTTGGTAAAGAAAATTATTTTAGAAAAGTATAGTATTCGGTGCTTATCAAAGCCATAACTAATCAATAATACAATAACGTTATCATTAGATTGCAATGATTTATTAACTGTTAAGTGAGTTAATTTTGTTAATAGCTAACAGCGCCATCTATCGATTTTTAGAGAACTATTCCGTATATATTAATCCTATTCATTTTATGAAAATGGCGTCCGCCACAAACAATTGATTTAGTATGAGAGACGCTATGCCAGACACAGTTTTTATAGTGTTATAGTTTAGTCCGTCACCTGTACCCGTGGGTTATAAATGGTTTTACATATTGTTTGTGGGACAATATATGGTATACCCATTTTACTAGATTAGGTACATAAAATGTATAAGTTACTTTACTTTTTAATCTATCCCATGACAACTCTTCAATTTAATAAATCTAAAGTTGAGATGTTGTCCAGTGATTATAATGTACCACCTTTTAAAATTTCATTTAGTTTTAAAGATTAACTCGAACTAACAGACATACAGACAAAATATTGGCTTCTTTCAGTTTAAATAGTTCAATAAAATTTGACCTCTATTTTTAAACGGGAACAATTTTGTGAATAATGCAATTGAAATTTTATAAAATTCACTCTAACAAAAGCTTGATCAAAATATTGTTTTACATACGTACATTGTTAAATACAAGCTATAGTTTATTCTCATTTTATTTTTTTTACGTAGACCTGCACTCTTGCAGATTCGTGGTAGTACCAGTTAAAGTGTAAAAAATATGTAACTTTCACAAATTTGTTTACAAACATGATTTTTTCAATACAAATGTCGTATTGTTTACGCATTAAAGCTGGTTTATGTTTATTATAAAATAATAACGGAAAGCTAGGACATGTACAGAATCGTAGGTATGTTCTCCATAAAAGGAAATTTTTGACTGCATTGTTTGCATTAAATATTTTATTCTGTGTTAATATAAAATTCACATACAACTAATTGAGTTGTTTAATGGGTTCAAAGACTTGAAATTTTGCTAATTAAATATAAATTATTAAGATCACTTATCGAGTAGTTAAATGAAGGTCTTTTATATCCCTGTTAGGTTTCTGAACCTACTCTAACTCTACTACGGAAAATTCGTCTGTCTCTCTGTCTGCGCTCAGGCTGAGACAGTAATAGTTAGTTGAAATTTTTACAGTTATTTAAAAAAAATAAGGAAAAAAAAAATAATTTGATGTTTAAATCTGCTTCGGCATTTTTGCTGGTACTGCTCCAATGTTACAGCACCCTTCGAATGCGAGTCCGACTTGCACAGTTTTTTATAAAATCAATGAAATTAATTTTGAAAATTTTTTTGTGACAATATTAAAGTCTCTTGCGACAAAATTATAGTAAAATTGTTTTGTAACAAAAAGACCATTCGTTTTTTACGTGCGTATTTTAAAGCATCGATCCTCTACGTCTTCGTACGTTACGTACTTCATATGCAAAAGAAGTTTTTATGTCACAATCAGTCTACGTGCTTCTCTATTTATTTGAGAATATGATATCTATTGGTTGTGGTGAAACTTGTTTTGTAATTTAGACCCTTCGTGTAGCCTTGTATTGGTCAACAGCATATAATATATTCCAATAAAAACACGTCACGCAATGAAATGGCAGTTTAGGAACCGAACGATCGCCATCGTTTCCTCCTTTCGTCCTCTTTCGTCCTCAACTCATTGAAGGATATATGCTTGCGAAAGTGGATTTGGCGTTCGCCTCAGGTCACATCGAAGTAATCGCTTGTACATGCACAGGTCTCGTGGGATCCACACAGATCTCAATTCCGTCCTACATTTAATTCGGTAATGCTGGGATTTTCAAAACTGTACAAATTATAATAATAATATTTAATAATATTGTCTTTTATTAATATAACTATTACTGATTTATTCAAATTGTTATTTGACAATTAACACCTTTTGTCTTTAGTCTACCGTGACCACACACGCTGTAAAGCACGTCGAGAAAACTTAAAATAATCTAATATATTTAAATTTTGTAAAATACATAACTTAATCCGTTAACAAAGTGTTTTCCTTTAAAATATTTAATGTTATTAAAGTTTTAGCATGTTCCTTAACGAATTGTAAAATTAAACGCATAGAAATGATAACAATTTATTTGAGTAACAATATAAACGAAATAAAACATATTGATTTGAAGGTTGTAGAAGTTATGTATATGGCACAACGGTGGTATTTAATAGGAAATTTGTCGAATATCGGTGCCGCGTGAAATTGCCGGATTTCTTACTTATAGATATTAGTGAATTAGGTATTTTAGGTTTTTCTACAACTAATTAACAGTATTTGATTTATAAACGAATTCTATACGGTCTATTTATTTTTTTAATTAATGTTAAAAGAATTTTGAAATGTCTTTATTGAACTATAATCGCTCGTTTTTCTGCGGTCTTACAAACTTCATAACCACAAAATTGTGAGCGAATATAAAGTTCTCACTGTACTTTGACTTAATTTGCAGGCTAAAATAAGAATAAATAATCAACAAACACATATAAACGTCATTATATAGAAAAAATAAACTTACTTTATAGTATAGTACATTCTTTTTCATAGTTGTTACAATAATAACGAAATTGAACAATGCTGAACACGATGACAGATGAACATAAAGCTGCATTATTTCTATTTTCAGCTGTCATTTATCTAAGTTTTTGTGTTTTTTATTATTAAACGTGCAATTATAATTGTTTTAAAATATTATAAAATAATTCGATATTTTATAGGATCCTTTCGTAAAAATTATTGAAACCAACGCCATCTCGTTCGTTTGTTTGGTTATTTTAACAACTCACTGCGACGATATAGATGGCATGTTGAAGAACTATGCGTATTTAGCATTACATGTACACATTTAACCTTATACAACATTAATAGTAATAAACATCATGCGCTTAATAAGAACTGACTGTAAACGTACAATGTTTATTCTAAAACACTTATCAATAAAAACATTTTTTACGGCTAAGTACTTTGGTTTACATCTGGTGACAAATCGCCAGTTAATTAACGAATCTAAAATCTATAACATATAAAATATACTCCTTGTTTTCAAAACTTAAAACAATAGACAATATTCTAAGTATAGAGTTAATTTCGTATTTGTTTATGCAATTTTTTTCTTATTGCGAAAATTGGTTATTTATTATGTTCTACCATTTAGCGTTGACTATCTAATGTCACCGATTTAACCAATCCTGTTTAATCATATCCGAACCCTTTTCTGCTATCATGATTACTGCTGCATTGGTATTTCCACTAACAATAGTCGGCATTACACTAGCATCTATTACCCTGAGACCTTCTGTTCCATGCACCCTTAATCGAGGATCTACAACGGCACCGGGGTCCCAAGAAGGTCCCATCTTTGCTGTTCCTACTGGATGGTAAATTGTCATACTAATTGTTCTTACTAAACACTCGATGTATTCATCTGACATAAATCTAAAGTGTTTACAATTTGGTACGGGTATTCTGTGTAGTCTCGATCCAAATTGCTTAAACGCCTTACCATTTGCTACTTGCAAAGCTATCTTTACTCCTTCAACAAGCTTGTTTACATCAGATTGATCTTCATGGTATCTTGGATTGACTACTGGGTATTCGAAGGGATTTGAACTTTTCAAGCGCACGTATCCTCGAGCCTTGGGTTGTAGCAACAGTGGCATGATTGTCCAGGCGTCCATATTTTCTATTGGCTTAAAAACTGTATTGTACAATTCGTCAGTTAAACCTAAAATTTTTCGTATGATTTGACCATTATCTGCAGAAAAAGCAGCCGGTGCCATATGGAATTGAATATCGGGCCATAAGCCAGACTTATTGGCATATTTGGTATTGACAAACGCGATACCTTCTAACCCCCCAAGTACAGTCATTGGTCCTCTTTCATTCACCACATAATTCATTGTAACTGGAAAAGCTTGGAAGCGGTTTTGAACAATTGATACAGGTTTATCGACTAGAAAAGTTACTCCACCAACGCCCACATGATCTTGAAGGTTTTCACCGACACGTAAATCTTTTAACACTGGGATACCCACGTGTCGCAAGTGTTGAGCAGGCCCAATGCCTGATAACATGAGCAATTGTGGTGTGTTAATACTTCCTGCTGATACAATGACTTCTTTTCTCGCGTAGACGACATGTTTGATACCCTTTTTCACGTATTCGACGCCATATGCTTTCAATGTTATAGGATTTATTAAGAGTCGTGTAGCCATTGAATTTAAAGAGATATCAAGGTTAGGTCTTGTTCTGACTGGTCTCAAAAATGCTTTTGCCGTACTACATCTAGACCCCCGTCTTATAGTCCCTTGAGCGATCATGAAACCAGTTTGAATTTCACCATTAATGTCGCGATTTTCATATCCTATTTCAACTCCTCCTTCAACGAATGCGGCAACTAAAGGAGTCCTCCATGGAGCTTCCTGAACAGTGAGGTATCCTCCAACCCCATGATACTTATTATTCGCTAAATATGGGTTTCTATTGTCTTCAGATTTGATAAAGTAGGGAAGGACGTTTTCATAAGACCAGCCTGGATTCCCGAATGATTCCCATTGATCAAAGTCGTTGCGATTGCCTCTAACGTAGATCATGTAATTTAGAACACTTGAACCACCCAAAACCTGCAAATTAAAAACTCTTAACTGTTTTACGTTCATATTATTATATATATTCGGATTATATATATTCTACTGTGTTATTTAAAAAGTATATAATAACTAGCTGACTTGTTTTGCCATACATGTGATTTCTAGCAATCTTTTTTTTTTAGTTCAATAAAATATAAAAAACAGGTGTTGATCGTAGAGGGTAAAATTTAGGGTTGTATGTATTTTTGTATGCTGTATCGTAGAATAAGAAATTATGACCAAAGAAAATTTCATGAGAATCGGTTAAGCCGTTTCGGAGGAGTATGGGAATGAACATTGTGACACGAGAATTTTATATATTTGATTAAATCTTACATACCCGACTTGACTGTAACTGTATTAGCTGTGTGAAATAAATGAATAGTTTAACAATGCTCACCTTGCCACGGGGCCAACTGCACCTTCGGTTCTTAAATCCAAGACAAGCGTAGTTTGTAGGCTCTGTCTTGTACTGCCAATCAAGCTTCGTCAGCTGCAGGTAGCCGGCAAGAGATGGCACGTCAGTTATCTCGTTCTCATCTGGTCCTGGAATTTATAAAGTCTAATTTAAACGGCTTTGTTGTAATTAGAGTTTGGTTTTTGGAGTGATAAGAAGTTATATTTAATTAAAAACATCATAATATTGTGTTTAATTGATGAGTGAAATTTATGACTTTTCGATTGCTCTGCTGCAGTTGCTGCAAAATTTTATTTTTAAAATAAAACAGTATAATTTCATCTCTCAGTCTTTAGTTCTCTATCTCTTAAATACAGCGTAACACACTTTTACAGATAAATCCTAAAAGATAAAATTTATGGTATTAATAGCGAACCGAGGGAGTAGTCTTTAGTGTATCTGTAGATTTAAAATAAAGAAATTATCATACGTTACCAGTTTCTAATAAAAGGACATTCCAACTGGGGATTTCAGTCAATCGATTTGCTATCACCGCACCTGCTGACCCTCCTCCGATAACGATGAAGTCGTACTCTTTCTTAGGAGTTCTATCCTGCACCTTGGCTTCAGGATCATAGGAGTTATAATTGTGGTATGTGAATGCTCCCAAGAGTAAGGGTATAAGCCATAGACCCGTGACGCTGACGGTCTTCAAGGCACTTGAAGCTAGGAGCACGTGAATAGCCATCGTCTTTGTATTTTCTGTCTCTTAGTGGGATTGTATGCTGTGGTCTGGTGGGTTGCTTTTGCACATCACTTTCTTGGACGGAAGTGATCGCCAATGCCTGACCATGTTAACTGTGAACGTTCTCCAAATAGTGCGGTTCCTGTAAAAAATATTTGTTAATTAATGACCTTAAATTGTAACATGGATAGCTCATAGAACCGTTAAAGAGAATTGGAACCCTTATACCCTGTCTGTTTCATTTTATGCCTATCTCGGGATCGCGTGGATATATAGAATTGAAATTTAAACTATTCTGGGCTACAGTTTTTTAAGCTATGAAAAATTTAAAATAATTGATTTAAAAGTTACGGCTGTTTATAGTACAAAATCGTTTATTTTTTACTATTCACCCATAACATTCGATTTGACAGGTAATTAAAAGAAAAAATTACTATGTCTTTATGCAATGCACCTACTAATTTGTACGGCACCCCTACATATGAAAAAGGCCCTTGTCAAACTTTTTTGCACTACTTTTCCATAACAGATTTATTTAGATAAATATGTTTACACAATGTCTATTACAATACGGAGTTATGTGTAGTCTGTGGTGGAATCAGAGCGTGACGAATATTTTGGTAATTCATTGTGTTGCGTTGGTTTTGCCGGTACGCGCGGGCGCCCAATCTCACGATAACAATGCGTATACGCACACTTTTTATTCAAAATGTCAGACGTACATCATAATTATAGCGCGATAATAAGGCTTTAT
Organism: Pontia daplidice; assembly: GCA_963693355.1. Lineage (NCBI taxonomy): Eukaryota > Metazoa > Arthropoda > Insecta > Lepidoptera > Pieridae > Pontia > Pontia daplidice. The sequence goes on from CAVNZL010000006.1 coordinate 2,056,796, forward strand.
ATAACCTTATTTTGTATATTGAATAATAGTAAATTTCAAATAGTATTTTTTTTTTGTTACTTTTATATTTGACCTTTTTTTAGAATATAATGTACCCGTACTCTTTTGGCTGAACAAGTTCTCCCATTTGAAATTTCGAATTTGGAACATTTATATTCGTATAAAAAATGTTCACTTAACACATCCATGTGTGTATTACATGTACGAAGCAATTTGGTTTGTAAACAAAGCTTATGTAATTGAAAAAGTATGGTACTAGGTGAAGGTTGTATCGAATATTCTGGACTGTTTCACGTGAACTGGTTCATTTCAAAATATGCATATATTATATGTTAGTCACATGTGAATAAGAATTTCTTAAAAAATATTGCAAAACTGTATTCTGTTGCGTTTTTGATTTATGCAAGGATTACAGCTATAAGTATTAATTTATACATTATATAGATTTTAAAATTATTAAACTATTATTATAATAGAGATTGATCACCGTCATTGGATTAAGAAGTGTTGTATTTGGTTCACGCGAGTATCACAATATTTTAATGAAATTTGTTTAACTATTTAACCGCATTTTAGTACTTTATTTATATAACTCCTATTTGAGTGTTTTGAACAAACGTGGTGGCGAGAGGATCATACGCTCTTTTCTTGAAGGTCCCTAAGAAATTAAGCTTAAAACTATTTTTCAATTGTTTGGTGGTTTTTTAAAACAATATATAATATATACAATATTAATAAAACAATATGTGATCGACCGATTGACCTATACAGCGCAATATTACAGATTTTTACGTCTTTAACAATAGTACCGTATAAATCCAGTCTAGACCGGACTCGAAGTGGTACAAGGCCACAATCGAAATTACTTTCACCATTTCACAAGTGTTCACGTATGACGTCAGGCGGGTGATATGTGACAACTAACTGGTGACCGGTGACCTTCGAATTATGTAACTTTGCGGTAGGCCTGAATGGTCTGTATTTCGTTAAAGTATTTTCAGAAATCAAATGATGAAACTAAAATACTGGGGCCAACTGTAGCAAGTCTATTTCCACTTTTGTTTAGTACAGTTTTAGGTTCTCTATTTATGTAGGCCTTGACCTACGTTCCCGTTTATCCTTGTACTATACAACTATAGAGACAACCGGGAACTATTGGGAATTCTGTAAATATTTCTAGTATGGGTTATGCGCAGCCTCGGCCCAGACACTGATTTCAAAATCCTCGGCCGCCGCAAGGACTCACGACCTACTTCCTTGTTGCCTAACCATTATCACTGTTATATAATGCTTTTAATTCTTATGTGTTCTTGCAAAATTCTATCTTGGCATTCAGATAGAGGGTGTAACATTATATAGCTTTTATTTATTGTAGGTTGCAAGTCGAAAAATATTTATTTTTCATCTAACTATTATTATAACAGGTTCTTATCCTAATGCAATAGTTAGTTGCTTAAAACTAATAACGTGACTCTTGCGAATTCACTCAAAGAACATGAGAGATGTCCACTCTTAAGTGAATCCCGTTTAATATATGTATAGCCCTAGTGAGAGGCGTCTTATCGAGCAGGTTAGTTCTCGCCTCTGTTTTGACTTATCTAAAGTACTGTAAAGAGTTTATTATCACAAATGAATTTTCTGTTCACAAGAAAGAATATTAAGCAATTGTTTAAAATATATATTTACTTTACCGTCTCTCACTCAATGCTTTCGAAATAGGGAATTAAGTAAATAAAATTCATTCGAAAAATAAATTTTAATAAAATAATAACTGGTTTAAGTAAACACTCTCAACTGTTGCAGTTTATTTTTCATAAAAGTCGAGTTTAACAATAAAATTTCGCTATTTGACCCGAAAGTTAGATTGCTTGGTGTACTTAATCTAATATAATGTTTACACTAACCGCTAGCTTCCGCTCAGCACACTTAATGGTGCGAAAAGTTATATAACATATAACAATATAGAAATGTCAGAAAGTACACATTGTCTAATGTTTATAAATTTATCATTTCATAGATGTTAGAAAAACATGTAGCGTATGACCTGATGATACAAAAAGCTGTTGCAATGTGATGGCTGCTTGTACTGGTCAATGCGTGAATTTAAATGTAACGTCATAGCGAATTTTAAAGCTCCCGAAATGTTTTTATGTTTTCAAAGAACTATGTCTATACTTCGCCAGATATTAAAAAAAAAACGCTTGCGAGTTTGTCTGCAAATATACGGTATTGATCTTTTCCAGAGAATTCAAGTCTTATGTAAATAAAAAAAAAAACAACTTTTGATTTTTAACACTTTAACAAAGTTGCGAAACGAATTAGGATTTGATCTGTTGATCGATGTCTACGCTTTTTGTGACTTGTTCGCTGATCTTTGGATTTATACGGTGTTACATAAAAATAATACATTCCATTGAATCTCTTTTTAACATCTCACGATCTCAAAGATATTCTATGTACGCAATAAGTTTATATTCAATACATTCTTTTAAAAAATAGATCTAATTACACTTAAGGATCAATTAATGATGCCTTAAGGAAAAATACCAATTTTTTAATTAAAATTTCATATTATTATTTAACACGAAGTACGTTTGTGATTTTTGTTTGTAGTTTTGACTTCGTACTTTTTTCTTACGTAAATGAATGGTTTAGGAACTTTACCTGTTTTGTATAGGTTAAAATGATAATTTCCTTAATATAATTGTGGCATATAAATAATAGAGCAGTAAAATTTAATGTTCATTATTCATCATTCAAGATCATTTTTTATTTGTAAAGCTCGCTTTCTGCATAATGAATGGCATAGATTGACGATAGTAAACGTTCCGGTTTCGTCATCTTCACTATATGAATATTATTCATGCTGATAGTATCTAAATGTAATGAAAGCATTTCTCTACAAATACTGACATAGTGGCAAGTACTACTAGTGTGTTTGTTGTCTGTTGTTTGAATTATGTTATCAAACATACCCGACAAAATTTTATTACGTTGATAATAAATATCTGTAATAAGTTCCAGAAAGATCCTATGACATCAGTCATGTAACATTCGATAGGGAAGTGGGTTTGAGTGACTGCGCTTGCGCAACGAAATGTGACATTAGTAACGACAATACCGAGGTAAACTTTCAATCAAATGCGAGAGATTTTCATCTCAATAAGCGAAAGAAATATGAATTCTAGATGATTTCAATGTAAAAAAAATTTTACCCCTAAAAATTTCTTCTAAACTCTCAAATTATAAGTGTGTTACTATTAAATTTGTAATGGTTTGACTTAACCATCAAATTTGTATTCCTGGTATGAGGTGGCATTTAGAAATAAATGAAATATACATTCGACGAAATATATTAAATTTAATATGATATTGAATAAGAGTTTCACTTTTATCAAAAAAGGTACCTTGAATTCAAACATGTCAGATCCATTATTAATAATAATGCTTCAAATTGATAAAAATGCTAAAGTTGTATAATATAATTATGATCATCTCTCTAGGATGTCTTTGTTGTCTTCAGATTGATTACTCATAAGCATTGCTGTAAGGAAAGCGAGTAGTATATCTATTCTATACTAGTTCTTACTAAAATAAAAGTATAGATTGGTTGCACCAAGTGGCCACTGGCGAAATTTCATTAAGTTCACAATCGTTTGCATAACTTTTACAAAATATTTCTCAATTAACTTCATAAATATCGGCTTATTTGATCGATGAATCAATATATATTTTTTAATTTAATTATAATTATAGAATTTCGTTTTAAATTTACGCTTAGAAATATTTTGGTTGATTGCATTTGGTATCAGGTTTGTTCTTTCTAGAAGAAATATTAACTGCGGAAAAAATATTTTGGAGTTTATAGTAAATTCCCTGTATCAACACTCATATGTTTGTATGTAAATTTATTTAATTCACGAATTGTGTTATATTCTCTACAAAGTTGTAATTCCATAAGGTATGAACTAGATATGGTTCTTTGATAAATGTTGCAATTATTTTTGTCCGCTATATCAACTACCTTAATATATTCTTAGGTCAAATATCTATTGTTTACACCTGTCAGTTACACTGATTAGCAGTTAATTGCTGGCACGTTTTGTAATATTCCGATACAATCATTTGCATAATTTAAACAAGAAATTTACCTTGACATATTTTACGTTAGATAATATTTCTATCACTCTTTAAAAGCTTTTAGCATTCGAAATAGGTATGAAATAGTTTTGATCAATAATTTTAAACTTTTTAGGATCTCTTTCATGAAATATCATTATCAATCTTTTTTTAAGATATCTTTGTCTAAAATGCGTGCTATATTTGGACTTAACACTCGATTTCCTAAGTATTATTTAGTTTTATATATTGTTATATTATCGTAATTAGCTTCCAACACAATAAGGGTATCTCTATTATGTGAATAGGCGTATTCAGCTTTAAATGAAGTAAGATTAGTATACTTACATGCATTTCCGTAAGATGACACAAACACTATCTGGTGAACACTTAAACATTCATTCCAATCGTTAACGACACAGTACAGACACATCAACTGATATCGAAAGTTCACTGTTCACTGTTATCGATGTTCGTTTTCAATTCTCACGGTTTTTCACTGACGAGCGTTGAACCTGTGAAAATATAATAGTTTCTATTAAGATCTGTTATTAATTAAATTTAAGCAAAGCTTGGGCTATGTTGCAGAAAATACTAGAGCAGGTTAGATCCAAAGACGCTACTGTCATTGGTTATATGACATTTTTGTTACGAATATTTTGGTTTAAACAGCTTTTCGTTAAGCTAATTTAATAGAGTGTTACCACAGTTGTTATATTTAAGGATAAAAGGATTAATTATTGTTGAAACAGTATGTAAGTATGTGAGTATGGCTCTAACTGTGCCAATAAGCAATCATTGGGGTTGAAACTTTAATTAATGACGAGTTAGCAAGCTTTTGCGCGAATCTACCACAACTACATTTCTTAACGTAAGTTGATTATAATGATACATTTAAAAATGGAACGCAGTTGTTTGGTTGAGCACGAGGTGATCATTAAATAAACAAAAGCTATAATAAATCGAATCAAAACAATAATTAACCGTACCATAGTACTGATTCAATGGAAAGTAATGGTTACATAATTTTAAACGGTTAATTAAAATTAATGATCGGTATTTAGCATTACGTCGCTGTAATTAGAGGTTCTTTTTCTAAATGTGCCTCGATTAAGGTCATGGATTAGGGTCAGTTGCTCTTTTCTTTTCAAGCTTCGACGGAGTGATTGAGCTATAAGCTCCCTAAAAGTGTATTTAAACTGAATTCGATTTTATATTGAACTAGCTGTTCTATAAATAAAAATGTTCACATCGTAACACGCGGAAAGAATATTTATTTATTTATTCCTTATTGATAGTAGTGAGAAGTTATGTAGGCTTCCTTGATAATGGACTCTTCAACACAATAAACCAGTACATACTGAGATTAGTGATTTCAAGAAATATCAAATAAACAAAATTTTAGCCTCATACACACACGGAAAGAACACATGAGGACAATTTTGGTTCAGCTACAACTTCTTTTCTTAATTAACATGTTAGAATTAGATTTATATATGTATATTTGCCATGAAATTTCGTCGCATTAGTGTTTAAAGATTGAAGCAAATTCACACACACATATATAGAAAAAAAAAATGTAGTTGAACCAAATAGAGTCTTCACTTTTGCGCCATCCGTTATTAGTATAGATGAGAGGTTAAAGTGCTTCACTACATAATGTTTTTGAGGTAAGGTGACGTAAGACGTAGGTACGTTAGAGTGATTTTTTAATCATACAATGAATTTGACAATAAAACGGTTAGCAGATAAGGTTATTTTTCAGAATAAGGTATTTATCACTAAAAAAACTATTAAACTTTTACATTTTTACAAAGTTTTGAAATTGCACATTGAAAACTTTAAGAAGAACGCTAAATAGAAGAAAGGGTATCCTAATCCTAAACCGGATCAACGTAATTAATTCCGACGAAAATATCACTTTTAAAAATTAAATATTACTAGTAATAGAGTTGGTGTATTTAATCTGATCCATTCTCTAGTTTGCTATAAACTCTATACTGCCATAAGTCAAAATAATCCAATATTATGTAAGGTCTTAGCGTAAGTTACGTTAGATTAGGTAAGGCTCGATTACAGCATAATGCAGTTAAATACACGATACAATCATTAAATGCATTCGAAAAGTTCGATAAAGTCTTGCCACAAATAAAAATAAAGTTTTGTCTATTTGTTAATTGCACTTTCGGATTTACTCGATTTTTGTTGAAATAGTTTAAAAATATTTTTTTTAACGTAAATGTTTGATCACTGAAAAATTTAATTTGTCGTTATTAAAGGGAAAACACAGGGTATTGGAGAAATGATAGCACTGGCAATCAATAGTATAAAATTAAATTACTAACACTGTGCGAATTCGAATTTTAAATTCGGCTGTAAGCGCGCTACTCCGCGGTGACCGCGTGTTGTACTGGCTTACTTCGACATTTGCGCCTCGCTTTACCAGTCAGCATAACAAACGTTAAGCGATACGTATAGAACTAGCCCGTTCGTAAACATTGATACTTAAATGGACTATATGTAAATTTTTCTGTCGACGTCTTTCAAATCTAGAAACCTCTTACACGTATTATTTAATTAATTCAAACAGCAACATTTTCCAACCAGTTTCCAGTTCAGTTTTACAGTGTTTTTCACAACTTACTCAAATGTAACGTAGTGGCTTCACATTTGAAAATGGAATAATATTTTCCTTTGTTAGCAATTTCATTGCGATTAGGGTTGTTATAAAAATACCATACCATAGAGCAAATTTAGTTCCGGTTAAGAATGTTCAATTATGTCAATTACTTGGACGTAAATACATTGAATTAACATATAAACAGCTTAAAAGATTGCATGTGAGCCACGTAATTCGTATTGCTAAATACTAAATACTGATAAATGTTTTGTGAAATTTTCTGAGGGAAATTATGTGATTAAGAACGGCATTACATATTAGGTTATTAAGAAATTATTAGAAACGTTGATTATTAAAAAAATATAACATATTTTGTTCAGAGATCCAGGTTTTGTCAATATAATACGAGTATGATAGAGTGAAACTTTTCAATATTTTCTTAGGTTAATTTTATATATTTTTTAATATAAGTATTATTTAAATATCTGCTTTTATTAAAATATGTTAAGTATTATATTTTTCTTTTTATTAAACAAAAACAATTCGGCTCTGAACTCTATTTATACTCACAAAGTTGGTTTTGTAAATTTTTCAAAATAAAAAGTAGTAAAATACCTATTCACTTCCTGATGATTCTCTAAATATAGTAAGTGATAAAAATATAAAAAGAACAGATAACTTAATAGCGTCTTAACAATACCTTATCTATTTTATTAAATTCTACAATCATTCAATGTTACAATCAGGAAACAGCTTCGATTTCATCCAGAAAACGAAAGTGCTCTGCGGTAATGGGGCTGATTACGTCATTAATGTGCTCTGCCTGTTCCACAGACTAAAGCTTTCACGCGCGTCATTATTTTGTCTTTTGTGAAGCAGCAGTTGTGATTATCTGTATCTAATAACAAATATTTGAGGTGCATGAGGCGAAATATCGAGACCTGTCACTTGCATTCGAATTTTAATAATGAAATATTTTGTCACGGTCTTAAATCTGGCTAAAAATTTGTAAATGTGTTGGTATTGTTTTGATACAACGGATTTAGAATTGATATATTTTTGACAGTTCTTCATCTATTGCATTGTATATAATGTTTGTTTAGATAGCAACGCACTAATTACGTTATATGAGTAATGTAATGACAGAGTAAATATTTCTGCCGCATGTATTACGCAGATTGCTTCGTTGTTTATGAATCGAATTTGATGATTCTCTTTTTGTTGAAAAATTTAAAAGATATCCAGACTAAGATCGGCTTCTTAACAGCGGATGACAAAAAAAGCCTTCATAAAGCAATTTTTTTTAAACATTAGCCTTTAGATATTGAACTAATAAATTCTCATGCTAAATACTATAATTCTCGAGAGATTAAATGATCATCAATTTTTTGTATCTTATATTAATAATTAATAAAAATGTTGTCGTGATTGTAACAAACAGCAATAAAAAAGTTAGGTCTAACATCTTTCATATACATGTGCCTTCCAATTAGAAATATATTACCTACGGATGCAGCAAATATTAGTCTTATTATATCCTCTATAAACACACATATTTGCATATAAAACAAAAGCAGCTGAATCGATACGTCTAGTAGATTTTGCGTAAATTGATCTTATATAATTCGGCGTACGTGAGCCAGCATTGTTGGCCCCGATGCGGGACCACGCAACACCGCAGGTATTGCGAATGTGCCGATGCGTTGTAACCATGCTGAGCTATGCCACATACGGTAGGGTTGCGGGCCGAATTGATATATCATGGGTCATCTTTAATATTTCGTTATATAATCGCTAGGCTTGGTTAAAGTGTTTATAGCGTTAAAGGTATTATTTAGGTGGTGTAATACCGAACGAGAAACGGAAATGGAATTTTATTTATCAGGCAAATTTTACGAAAAAAATTTAGCGAAACGCGAAGTTTATTTATAGTTTAAGACAGCTGTATCTTTGATTATATACGCTTATAACTTATATTAAATATAAGTTAATTATCTATTTAATGGACTGGAATGTTACAAGTATGTATACATGTTATCGACACAATTATATGTTTGAATCTAACAATTAGTTCTTCAAAATTTTTAAATTTACATTACAAAGTGTTTTGTTGTTTTAGCTTTCGTTTATTTGTGTTTTTTTTCACAATTAATGGGCAGTGTTACTTATTTCTTATTGTAGTTTTGGTTATAATATTTACAAAGCTAATTTATCACCTGACATTGACTGAAAATCTCAAACAGAAATATTGCAAGGCAGACCACCTCTTCGGTATTATTATCAATACTCTGACTGCTTACTTATTCTATATTTTCCCTAATATTTTTCTTATTTGTATATATTGGCAATATTTTAAAGCACCTCCAGTTTATTTACAAGATTCCTAATTGGAACTTACGTTCATTCAGAATCACGTTGACCTGAATCTCGTGACATTTTCGATAAATTTAGTCCTTGATATTTGATGGGAGGTTAAGAGAAGTCGTAGCCGTTAATGAAAAAGTTGAACGCTATCATTATTATTGGAAATGTCGTATAGGATTTTGTGACCTATTTCGGTGATTAACCGATATGTAAATTACTGTAAATAGGTATGTTAGACAGCACTTGAAGCTGTATATGCCACTGGGTCATGCGACCTATTATTTGGTTACATAACTAGAAATACTTCCTTGTGCAGATGAAGTGTTAAGTGTTGAGTACGGAAATACCCGCTTGCTCAATTAGTGAGAGCGATTTAAGAAAGGTACGAATTCGTACTGTTTTATAAGAATAATTAGGACGATACCCGCTAAGTCAAGTTATAATTGTATAATTGATTAGCCTGCCAAAACGAAAATGAAAAAGTCTTAGGAATTAAAAACATACGTATATTGATTAGTACTTAATTATATTGGCTTAAATATCTCTTAAAATACCAATTTCTCGGCAATAGATGGCGCTGATATGGTAATGCCATGACCAATATGAAATAGTTATTTAAGCTTTCGCTGGCCACGACCGTTAGCACACGAAACGTCAAGTTATATAAATAATATAATAAATTTATATCCAACTTTATTTTTAATTAAATATGACGCTGATTAATGTTAATTTTTTTGTTCGGGTTAGCTGTAATTCATTCTTCATAATTTTACATGTTTCTTGATAGTTTGGCTGATTGAATTATACCCATCGGTATTAGTTCACTGTGAATATTTAATTAAGAATAACCCCTTAAACATGATACGGTAAATGATAACTTTTTTGGTTAAACAATTGAAGTAAGTGCGTAATAATAACTCACGCATAGTCATTTCATAATGTTAAACGTGTCCCTCGTTGGCAAAAAATCTCTGTCTTATAATTGTATAACCTAGGAAATGCATACTCCAGCGATCTCAAACCAGTCCATTACGTGAATTAATAACTAGAAAATGTAATCAATCCTTTTGTAAATTCAATTCTTTAATGCGTGATTTAAAAAAAAATGTTTTTTCTTGTACCTGAGTTATTCTGATGCTGCAGATATCTACAGGGATTCGTCATAGCGTTCTATTTAGACCTGAAAGTAATACCGCTTTAAGGTTTAATTATTTTTATGGGCCACAGCAATCTAATAATATTAAGATATCGCTATGGAAAAGTTTGTTTGATAATTTTAATAATTTGTGCTCATGGCTTTACCTGCAATATAAGTTGCTTTTTATATTGCAATGTAAAAGGTAACATGGATCCTCGAACCAAACAAAAGTCCACAGTAGAGTAGTTAAACTTCTAGGGAGGATGTTGACATGTATAAACTTTATAAATAATTACTCTTTTGTTGAACTAGACATATCGGCTTATCGGCTATCGGCAAATAGCTAAATATAAAGTAAAATATTTTGCTGTCGTTGTCTTGTACGAAATAAAAAAAAGATTTTTGATTATGTCGTCCGCGCGCTTAGCTGCCATACAAATATTGCACATTAGCGCCCTCTAGTGCCGTCCGCCATCTAGTATCCATTGTAATAATTTGATCGTTATGTTACCTTCCAAAGATAGATGGCGCCTTTGCAAATTAAATAGTTTCGCTCTTGAGGCGTTTCTAACAAGCAATGGAGAAAAAAAAATATGGCTCTAAAATCTGAAATTATCCAGGAATATATTATTATATTACAATATCTTTCTACAGTTAATAAAAAAAAATAACAATATAACTTCTTAGTAAGTTTTAAAAAAGTTTTGTCAATGTAAAGCGTTGTATGAAATTGAAGCAAATTTAACAAGACGAAATAAATATAAAATTTTGCTTTTTATTTAAATATTACTCACGTGAAATTAGAGATGTAGGTATTTCATTAATATTTGGCATCATTAATATTTGGCATTTAAGCCGATAATTGAACATTATACATGATTGGATTGGGCAGTAGGTCTGCTTAATAATTTTTTATAGGATTGTTAAAACCTTTTTCTTTGGTTTGTAACTAGAAATGTTGATTCAACATTTAAGCATTGAGTGTAGGAGATTCTGTACTAGATTTTGCATTAACAGGTAAAATAAAAGATAAATACAAATTTAACAATTATTAATAGAAAAAATACAAATACGTATACTATTATGTACATACTTAACATATTTGTTTTGTAATAAACAACGCAAAGTACTTTGTGACATAAATATTTGTTAACAACTAACACTTTCAGTTTTATCACTCTACACACTCATAACACAAGCCAGTCCTCTTTGATCATATCTGATGCTTTCTCAGCTATCATAATCACTGGAGCATTTGGGTTACCACTTATGATCGTCGGCATTATACTTGCATCGACCACTCTCAAATTGGCAACACCATGGACACGTAGTCTCGCATCCACCACCGCATTTTGGTCATACTTCGGCCCCATTTTACACGTACTAGTTGGGTGATATATGGTAAATGTGAAATGCTTCAAGCAACACTCCCAGTACTCGTCACTGAATAGCGGATGATGTTGGCAACCGGGCATGGGAATTGTGTGGGGTCGTGAGCCGTATCGCTGGAATGCTGTTGTGTTTGACAGGGCAAAGGCGATTTTAATACCTTCTGTTAAAACCTGTATGTCCTCCTTAAAAGCGAAGTAGTTGGGCTCGATCGACGGAGGTTGGAATGGGTTACGGCTTTTCAGTTTTATCCAACCAGTGCTCTTTGGGCGCAATAGTAATGGAAGTATCGTCCATGTTTCAGCGCTTTCTATCGGCTTATACACTGTGTTATAAACTCTATCGCGTAAGTTAAGAATTTTCCGTATTTGCTCACCGCCGTCGGAGTTCACTGAACTGGGTGCGAAGTGAAATTGTATATCGGGCCAATTACCGGAAGTGGGAGCGTATTTAGTATTGACGAAGGCTAATCCCTCCACACCTTGTGTGGTCATCGGTCCCTTTTCATGTAAAATATATTCCATGGCGACAGAGAAAGATTGGAATCTGTCTTTTTTGAAGGTAACAGGTTTATTGACCACGAATGTTAACCCACCCAAGCCGACGTGGTCTTGTAAATTGTGGCCAACTTTTAAATTTGCAATAACGGGGATATTGTGTTCTTTCAAATGTTCCGCCGGACCGATCCCACTAAGCATCAGTATTTGGGGGCTCGCGAGGGCCCCAGCGGACATAATGACTTCGCGCTTAATTCTAACTTTATGGCGCTCGCCATTTCGGTAAAATTCAACACCGTAAGCTTGTTTTTTGACGGGGTTAATTAACAATCTGGTGACATGCGAACCTAAAGCAACGTGTAAATTCTCTCTATGACGAACCGGTCTGATAAAAGCTTTGGCCGTACTGCACCTACTCCCACGGCGCATAGTCGCTTGGGTCAACATAAAACCGGTTTGTTTCGCGCCGTTAATATCGCGAAATTCGTAACCCAGTTCCATACCGCCTTTTAAAAATGTCACTGATAGTGGTGTACGCCACGGCGCCTCCTGTACAGTTAGATAACCGCCCGTGCCATGATAAGGAGTGTCTGCTAAGTACGGATTTCTGTTATCTTCTGACTTAAGAAAATATGGTAGTATTTGGTCGTACGACCATCCTGGGTTCCCGAGTGCTTCCCAAAGATCATAATCATGTCGGTTCCCTCTTACATATACCATAGCATTAAGTACGCTGCACCCACCGAGGACTTTCCCTCGAGGCCAATTGCAGCGATCGCCATTCATAGCTAAACAATAGGAGCGATTGTGAGAGGGAGTTGTTTGAAATTTCCAGTCCATCTCGGAGAGCTGTGTGTAGCCAGCCAGGGCTGGGATATCGGATATTTCGTTTTCATCTTGCCCAGCTTCCAGTAGTAGCACTGTCCAATTGCCCACCTCTGACAGTCGTGAGGCTACCACAGCACCTGCCGAACCTCCGCCCACAATCACAAAGTCGTAGATCGGCATAATCTGAAATGATTAATGTATAATAAGTAATTGACCTAAAACGTAAACGAATTGAGAAATTATGAAAAACAATTTTTATGTTATTATTTTTGATATGAATACATCAAAATTTATAATTTGCAACTATTAACTTACTTTAAAAGTTCTATTAATTAATTTTTAACCAAAAATTAAACCGACTCAAGCCATAATAGTAATAACATAGCCAACTCTGTGCCAAATATAGATCATAAGTGTATAAAATCAGTTCAGAGGCTTAATAAGAAAATATGCTCGATAGATAAAAAAATGCATTTTTTTAAATTTATAATGTTAACCTTAAATAAGATATCTATGTTGAGTTGTGTTGAAAAAATTTATGATGAAACTCACAGTATTGACATCTGCTATATAAGATTCCGGATCGAATTGCTGATATCTGAAATACGTAATCCCGAGTGCCAGGAGTGGTATCAGACCCAGCACGGTGATAGGCGACGGTGCCAAGCTCGCCAGTGCTCCAGCCGCCTCCATTTTTAATTTCTCTATACATTTACTACCTTACTAATATTTACAACTTATCCTATAGCTGTTTTATTACATCCAACTGTCTACTTTCTTTCCTTGCTCCTCAGAAGATATAATTTTAGGCGTATAATTTCGAATCCCAGCCCTCTTTGGCGTCGGACCCAGCTTTAGCTTGGCCTTTTCCGTATCGCTAAGGTAACTTTTGATGCGTTCGCTTTTTATTTCGTCTTCGTTGAAAGGTTGATGCTTGTATCGCTTATCTTTCGGAATCTTGACGGGCCTATAGAGTTCTTTATTAATGTCTTTATAATGATCGTTTTTGTACAGAGGTATGCAGTAATAGTTGGCGTTGGATGATCTGTCTGAATGACGATCATATGCACTTGATCCGCTTCTGTACCCGCTGCTCTCTGTTGACGAGTTGTCGCTTTTGTAACTGAATGTACTTCTGCGTAACTTGCGGTAGTCTCTGTGATAGTCGGATGCTAGGTCAACGGATGATGCTCTGTGAATTCGGTTTGCGTAATTCTCTTGATATTGCCTCACTGGCGCAGCGCTGGCCTGAGCGAGTGATTGTTCTTGACCCATGATGCAGGTGATAGTGTGCTCCACGTGTCGAAATTCCTGAAATTGATTATTTTGACTTTTAATTTTATTATGTACTGTTATTTCAGGTTTACTTCTTAAATAAAGGATACCAATATAACACAGAGTCCATAAGATAGTAAATCGTACGTTAAAATGCTCAAAAATAATATTGGAAATTAAAAATTTAGGAATTTGTTGTATGAATGAACATAAATTGTAAGTTGAGTCATTAAGCCTACTGTAATTATTATAACAACGTATAATATGAATCTACGTAGCAAGAACAGTGCCGTGCCCCCTGATTTCATCGATAAATAATTTGTTTCCGTATCCGAAAGCAAATACATAATTAGTATAGAATTCTATCAGGCCAAATTATTAGCAATATTCCGCTCTAATAGAATTGTATACGTATGTACTTCCGCAAAGTAACGCCTAATTCTATTAACTATAATAATTATTATTTTATTATATTTAATATTTTACTAATTTGGTAGTCTTATGATTCTTTAAGTGATATTTAATAATGTTTTTTTTTACAGGTAACGTAACGGCTATTTCTTGATTATTGTAAGTCATAATAGTGGTAACTGAAGTCTAATTTACATTATTGTTAATCAAAGATAATTATATAATTCATTCAAAGATTATTATATTATATTACTTAATCTAAATTTAGTTTTTTATAAGGGGCCAAAAACAGCGTCAGATATATCTGCTGAGAAGTCGCGATAGTTGACTTCCCAGAGAGTGAGGCGGAATCACAGAGATTCATCTCCGAGGTCATCACTCTGTTCAGTCGAGTCAGTTAAGACCCTTCTGATGGCAATTTAACAGAAATTCCAGATTCTATCTATACTGCGTATAAAACGTAGACATAGCGCGTTTTAAAATCCCATCACTGCCATCTATCGGTGTGTTGGTGAGTCATAAACATATGCCAATATCGTATAAAGATAACGTACGACAACGGCGGACACTAGAAATATACGTTTAGTTGTATAGTATCTGATTCATTACAAAAAAATCTTTATAAAATTGAAATAAGAACAAGGTACAGTTAGCACTGTAAAAATTAATACGCGAGAGAAATTTTTAAACAGGTTTATTAAACTACATTGATGAGTTGGTCATTTCTACAAACAAAAGCTAGAGTAGGGATATAATACAAAAATCTTTGTACGACTTTGTTTATATGCATGACGGGAATAGAACTTTCACTAACAATTCTAACATGATAGCGGTATCTATTGACCTCTTATTATAAATATGACTTCTTTGTAAATATATATTTCATTATAATTTTATTCTAATAAAACATAAGCTTACACCAAAGAGTTGATAAGTGAGTAACTAATGATCGTTGAAGTACTGTTGCAAACGAAGTTAACTTAACATAAAAACAGAGTTAGGAGGCGTGAAGAGGCATTGTCTTGTTCATATTGTTAACGGAATTCACACAAGAATTTTTACATGACAATAACGGGCCAAAGCTTAATATAATTAAGTAGAAAAGAACTCGAAAAACCGACTTAACGTCTCGATAGATAAAAAAAGTACTCCGTAAACAGAATGACATTAAATTCATAAATTTAATATGCTCTGGTTGCTAAAGGACCTTTAAATCAGTATTCAGTAAATATTTAAATACGCAATTCAATATTTGGATACGATGATGTAATGTAAAGTTGACATATTGTGTAATCGATAAAAGTAGGCCTTAATTTACTGGTTCTATAACGATCTCCGGTATTTAATTTAATGTTTCAAGAAACCCATTCTTTAAAAAAGACTTATTTTAAAATAATATTTTATATGCGTTGAGGATTGAGTTTCCTATATAGGGACTATTATTCTGTGTAATTTTTTAACAAATCATTTCTATGGTTAGTAAGTGCGTTCAAAGAAACACTTCTGGTTTAGCCAATGTTACAAATTAAATTAACGACTACGAGAGACGTCCATTTACGATTTTAGATTATTAACCAATGAAGCTTATTTTTACTATTTGATTTAAGAAAGTGCAGCGAAAGCTCTGTAGCATCCTATTGTCTCTATGACCTATTTAAAATGTTAGCTTTAACGACATAACACTTTAGTAAATTCTAGACCCTATTTTCGTTATATTGCTGATACAATTGTAATCCTTACTGTATTCATTATTAAACATTATTTTTTAGATGTTATATTGTTAGATGCTAAAGAAGTTAACTATACAAATTAATGACGTTCAAGAAATAGTCTACGCCTATGGTACTTTACAGATGTAGTATATTAAACAAAGTCCAACTTTATTATAGTTAATTGGCTACGCACTTAAGAATAAAACGCATCCGTAGGTTCCTAGATTTATTTTCTATCTATCTATTTAGATTTAGTTCCTATAATTATTTATTTTATTGGATAGTTTTAAAGCTATAAGATTTGTTTGAATGAAGGAAGTTAAAAGTTTATTATCGACTTAAAATATTCCCACACACGGCTTTGTTAGAAGTTGTGGCTACATTCACTTTTTAGTGGCTATGTGGTTGGAACAGAGTAAAATATGTTGGTGAAAACATGTACGTGTCGAATTGCAAGTTTTTAGCAAACTGATTAATATTTCCAAGCACAGCCTAAACTTTACGATTTGTATTACATAGAAATTGTATGATTGTTGGATGGAACTCCAAACGAATTCCTTTCAACACATAAGCTAGGAGCCATAATGTTAAACACACTAACGTTTCCTCATTATAATATTAGTATACTTATATACACGACGAGAACATATTTAAAAGACTCATTATTCCAAGAAATCACAAGACGACTTTTGTCAAGCTTCATAGAGACGTTTCTCCTAGGTTTGGAAGTGCCAAACGTTGCCTGACGAATGGCAGATTGTCCGGATCAAATAGATGCATGTAATTCATGTCTAATGATTGAAAATACACCTTCGCAATATTCGGAAAGAAAATTGAGCCCATAGTTTTTGGAATCATACATAAACATACTAAAAAACTACTAATTTTATTATATGTTTTACATATAATTAGGCATTAGGTTTAATGCCTGATTTTAATATACGTGTTATCTTAGAAAGTTGTATCCGCGGTTAGTTTTGTAATATTTTCAAAAACCTAACAAAGCCAAGAGCTAAATAGTTCTCACTATTCAATAAATGGCAAATTTAAAGGATCCAATATGAGAAAGCGGATTGCCTCTTACACTAGTCTAACACACCTTGCGACAACAGGTCAGCGTGCCACGGGACACGTACGCCAATCTTTCGATGAACAATCTGGATTCGATATAAGTGGGTTGATGGTTTCGATACAACAAAATCACAGACATGTTATACCAAACAAGCTTTACATTTCAAGGTCATACGATCTATAATTGAACGAAGCTGGGTCAAATATGTCCAAGAGAAAGCTAAATTATATTGACTCAATGTTTAGCTGAACACGTATGAATATTGTGTAACTTAACCAAATTATGAGGCACTCTCAGTTTCTATTTACATATTATAGGTGTTGCAATTGCACTATGTAAATTTTACTTATTTGTCAAAATAATTATTTACAATACCTTTATAGTTAATTGTGTTAAATTAATTAATAGAATCAGGCGTAACCTTGCGGAAGTCCATAGTACAAAACCCTAATAGACTAAGAAACAAGCTATACTCCGCGAAAACCCACGACCACCGAATGCTGTTCGAAGAGGCTTCCTGGAGATGCTCCGGTGTTGGGGCGAAACGTACGTCGAGTGGTTGTGGGTTTTTTTCGCGGAGTATTCCATGCATATTGGTCTATTACCGTTTTGAATTGTGTTAAATTTTGAAAGTAGGTATGTTGCTTATAAACCATATAAATTGGGTTATTTTAGTGACATAATATGTATGTTATCAAAGTTTATATAAAAATATTCACAAAGAATTTAGAATTTGATTTTTAGGAACTAACAGGTCATTAACATCTAAGATGAACCCATTGAATATGTGGAATCTTCATAACGACTTAGAGTGCGTCGGTGTAATTCGTTATACCGTACATTATTAAGACAGCATTCATTATGAAAGATAGCGTAGGGAATCTGGAAGAACCGGTAAGGAAATGTATTTGTACAGGGAAGTGAACTGGACTTAATGTTACCATACTTTTACACATACAGTATATGTGTGAGCACATATATAAGAACTAAGTACTTGTTCATTCTCTGTCAAAGTTCAAACCTTGTACAGGGTATATATATATTAATAAACTTACATACTTTTGTGGCCTTAATCGCGATAATAAATCATGGTGCTACATCGCGAACGTAATTATTTCTGCTTTCTTTTTGTTATATATAGTCCAATCCAACCATTCTCAGGGTGGTCGCGTCATTATGTAACATCCCGAATTAGAGTCACGTGGAGATTAATTTGAGCTAATGCACCGACTTTCCATTGCAATTAATTCTTTACTGTATTCAACAACGCTTCATTGAATACATTATTGACCGTTGTGCAATCAGGTTATGTATGTAAATAGATTGATCGTAGCGAAACGGGTCAATTAAATACACCTCATCTAATACAGATTATACAACCCCTTTTTGTACAGCGTATGCAAAGGATATAGTGGAGGATGCGAGACGAGACCTTTATGATTCGTCGGCTATTTGTTGAATTTTATTTATGAATAAAAAAATAATATACCAACGCAAGTCATTCTCTTCCTTGACTAAGCTATCCTATTAATAAAGATATTATTTGGTTTAATTTAAATAATATTTAATTTCAATATTAGTAAAAACAATTTATTTTTTATATATGATTTGTGTACAGCAATTAAAAAAGGTCTTATTGAAATGCGTATGTTTGGTAGCAATGAATGACCCTATGAATAATTATGAATAATATATATAGCAGTGAAGGTATGTTATTCTTCATCATTTAAGAAGTTTGGTACTTTCCTTTATTTATATAGTGTAGGAAATCTTTTACTAGCTAGACATAGTTAGTGCTAGTTTGGATTCTTCGCGTCAACTCCGACGCGACGAGTGCGGAATCATGTCATCTCAGGCCATACGTGAAATGACTGTTTATTGCGGAATACTTTAATATATTAAATGTATCAAAGCCTAAATCATGTAATATTTCGGTTTATAAGGTTTGAGTGCTATATTCAACGTAAGAAGTCTTAATAATGATTCAAAAAATAAAGTATTTTGATAGGTTTTTCATTTTATGGAAGATAAGCCTTCACATCTGTTCCTGCATTCAATTTTTGTTATAAATTCCACCACTTACGACTTTTATTTCTAATAAAATATAATGGCCGGAGGATTTTTTCTTAATCCAAACATATAAGTCGTGTAACCGTTAATTATAATAATTATTGGAACCGATATGCTATTGCACTGATACTTATACAAAGAATTCGATACTGCCTTCCAAACTTGAATACGTTTCTCTCTCAGGAGCTGATCTCATCAGGAGGATCTGATTGGATTTGGACACACAAATCTCTTATGTATCTTTTATTTACCTGGAATCCATGTTTAGGAAGCGATACGGAAGACACAATCACAGATTCAATCAAAATTGTAACACTTTCATTCACTTCTCAAAAAGAACCGTTTCTCGTTAAAAAACGTTCTCAATTTAAATTTGAAAATGGAATAACATTCAAGCTAGAAAGTCGTGTTCCGGTACTTTCTTTAGACGCGTGCGCAGAGTGGCTATGGTGCGGACTTTGTGGCGATCAACCAGTGAGCGGTTAGGTCGCTGTCTATACACGATTCCTATATTTGTAAACTCTCTTAATTTCATTAATCATGTCAAATTTCAAAACAACAGGCTATTAATTAAATTTTTATATAAAGACTTACCAACTTTTATGTTAGTTTTGCAAAGTTGCAGTTTTAATTACAGTTTCTCAAACTGTATTTTAAGTAACCATGTGGTAATCTATCTCAAGGCAGGTTTGTTAAAGAAGAATTCGAGAGTTCCTATACTTTTTTAGATCCAGTATATTAATTGCGGCCTTTATTATACTAACAGACAAAAACTACTATTTTTATGTGAAAAGTTATTATTACCTCTTAATAAAATAATTTCAGATAATGCTACCATCTATTTGCCGATTTCGTCAACATGGAAATATAGATCGAAGCCGTCTGTTGATGTAGACGTTATACGATTATTGAGTTAAAACATAGATGGCGCTGAATTAAATTGTTGAAAAATTGTATTTATTTACAAATTATTGTGCTTTACGTGTATTTTTAAATTGATACACTACCTCATATTATAGATCATATTATAAAATTATAATTTACCTATGCGAGCGTTTTGTAACAAACATTGGCCCTTTTATACTTAATAAATACGATAACTTAGTACAATTACGATTTTTTTCTGGTTACAAATTACTTTTATTATATTTTTAATCGAGTAAAAGCGGCGAGAAATCAATAAGAGAAAGAGAGCGCTTCAATTTATGTTACGCAACACAGTGTGTCATTGAACTATATGATAAAAAATAAGTATTTTATTTATCCGTATTGTGATACAAGAATATTAACCAGATGAACGAAATTGAAGTAAAATGTTTTGGATGAAAGATGAAATGATTTAATCGCGAATTCACATTCAAATTCACTTTTACTTAAAAGTAATAGGTAAATAAAGTACTTAAAAAGGAATAGTTTGGAAATTCCATTATCGTCTAGAATATCAGTATCGGTTCACGTCAGGGTAAATATTTGAGCAGAACGATAATTAATAATTCTATCCTATAAGGCGACAAAGTTCTTTGATCCCATTTCCACGTTAAGATGCACTGATATTTGCTATAAATGGAGGACCGGTTGCGTGAAATCCGCGTGTAAATCTATTTCTTCGCATTTTTATACATAGTTATATGGAATCTTTCTGCTTCGAATATTATATATTATTTTCTATTTAATCAGAATTTATCTAGGTCTTTACATACTGTAATAGTTAGTAAATTAAATAGTTATTTTTTCAGTTTTATTTTTACTTCATTGTTAACACAACTACTTTTTGACAGCACTGTTATACTACCAAATGAATACGGATTTTAATAGTACTTATTTATTAACTAATTTTCAGTTATTTGGACTGGACCAGACCAGGTCTTAATAAAGCTTTGATACTGCTCGAGCAATAAACTGAAAATTGCATTACACTTTTATTTATTGAATGTTTTCTAAATCCAAGTTTGTTAAAAGCATCTTCAATTCATAAATGATTTATACGGAAGAATACATAAAATTTCACATTTGCATATACAAGTACGTTCGCATGAAGTTTTTTGTTATTTAATTGTGTTTATGCAAAAAAATTCATGTCCAGTGATTAAAAATGGCTTTGCACGCGACACGAAATTGTCGCGAAGTTTGTCGATTGTAGGTCAACGGCTGTATTTTGTTCCGTACCAAGGGGTAAATGAAGGTCCAGTATGTTATGAACCGTGATGTTTAGATGCGCGAAGTTTTCATAGGTGATGTATATTTGTTGTTATTGTCATAACAATAAATAATAGTTTCAAAAAAAACTAAAAAAAAATCATGCTTTTATAGTAAATCGAACTAAAAACATAAATTTAATTTTTAATAACAAAGAGTTTATATTACCGTAGCAGAAGGTTAAACAATCAATTATAATTAATTACTTTAACATAAAAGTGTAACGAAATTTATGTTAAAAAAAGAATTATTAAATTCAGAGTGAAAAGCGTGGGGTGCATTTCACTACATTTCCATAACATAGTTGCCAATAAAATGATTGTATAACCTTTAATATGTCAAGCACCCACGACTTTTCATTCTGAATTTAATAATTCTGTTTGTAACTTAAATTTAATTATAATTTTATGTTGAAGTAATTAATTATGATTGATTATTTAATCTTCTGCTACGGTAATAACTATAAGCTGATAAAAATACATTATCCTGGAAAATGTATTTGTAATTAAAGTATTAAACAACGATTACATAATAAGATTTTTATAACCTTATAGCTGATTCAGTTCAGAGTTAGGACGAAACATTTTCTTGACTATCCTTCGTGCCATGATTTTTCCAAATAATTATTTCATTCGAATTTATAACCACTGCACTCAGTTCGAGTTTCGTGCTTCGCTCCCGTCGCAACACGTTACATAATAATAATTGCCTTTGTGATCATTAGTACAACATCTCTACGGATGAGGGCATTCAGTAATTGTTTTATTTATGCTCTCATATTACGTATATTTACTTTCAATTTGATCTTTTGAAATCAATTTTATTACGAATTTTCTTTAACTCGTTTCTCTTTGTAGAATAATCGTTGATTGTATCGAATATAAGGATCATATAATTACTTTGAAATATAATAAATACGAAAGTGTAACCCTTTAATGGAAAAATTGATTTAGAGATTTGCAACGATAGTTAAACATCCAGGCTCATAAAATATTTTTTAAAACCTAAATGTTGAGATATAATATGTAATGTATATATAGTTAATAGAAATGTTTTTATTAATAATATATACCGTTTAGTTTTTAATGTAATTTGATGCAGATATTTTAGAATAGAATTTATATACATAAACCCCAAAAAGGCTGAAATAATCATGAATAATTGACCTATAAATTATGTTCCAATAAGTTCTTGTCAATCTTTTATACCTATAGGTATGTATATAAAGTAAATGAGCGTAACGTAATAGAGTAAGTAAGAAACGTCAGATTTAAGTTTCGTATTTGACTCTGTGGTAACGTAAAAAGAAAAACAATAATAATCGAAAATGGAACACGTAAAAAAAGGAAAACTCAATTATTTTCTTATTTTTCTGTCAAAGTATGCGCGAGAGAGTTCCGACGGTATTTACGATGGTGACAAATACACACGTATTTTTATTTCATCTTTGGATCGTTTCTATTTTGAAATGCTTCAGAAGTTGTTTACCAACGCCACATTTCATAACTAACCTGGCCTAAGTATACGCACAGATACAGGTATTGCGCTGGACTACATAATATTATCATTTAATATTATTCGTGAAAACCGTACCCAACTGGTTTATTACACAATGTCTAGCTTATACATCATATTTTTAATATTTATGGCGATACATAACATGGTAATTTGATTTATTGCGCTAAATATGGCATAGATAAAATTGTATAATATTCTGTGGAAATACGCATGTGTGTTTCTCATTAAAATCCGAAGGAGGAAGTTTCTTTTTATTATGGCGGTATAAAAATGTAATCGATTATTTGAATATCAGATTGCGTGTGACATAAAATAGATATCGTAGACCAGCTCCAGAACGGGGCGCATAAAACCTTTTTCAAAACAATTAACCAAGTGCTGAAACGAGAGACAAAATTTCATTGTGATAAGCAACAAGAAGGCTGTATTGACCTAAATATCCTTATTAAGCTGTAATTATATAGGTATATTCAGCTGTTCCCATCTTTATTCTATTAGCTTTTAAATGATTCTTAGAGTCACACCCCTTAAAGCCTTAAGGTCTAGGATAGTTTTTAATTCTGTGCTCGTCCACTTACTCACTCATACATGTTTACAATATCCTTTACTTTAATTTGTATAGTAGTATTCTATTTAATGGCCCTCAAAACTAGTAGCACGATTAATCACTTCAACAGTAGTATTCATAAATATAATATTATGCAAATGGATTTACATAAATCTTTCCAATAGCATATTTACATATTTAATCGTTATAATTATTTAAAACGTGTGTTTCTATGAATTATAAAATTGTTGATGACATTATTTGGAAGGAGCGTTGGTGGTTAACGGTCGTCTCACATCGGTTCAGGGTTCTAAGCCCTGGCTGACATTTTTTTCCATACTATTTGCGTCGCATAGGGGGCTTATAATATGGCACCTGTAAACTCACTAATAAAACCGACGCAAAAATATGTCTGTCCATGATATATTCGCTACAACTCGCGCTACGTATAAAAGCTTTATTTCACCTATATTACATTATACAAAAGCATTTTTAGACCTGCCTTAAGCGCCTCTTTAATATAATTGTTAATATTACGAAATAACTGTGACTTTAATATTGATATATGTCAACATAGCAATATCAAAGGTCAAACTATAAGTTTTCAACGAGGAAGTATCGTGAATATGACGAGTCATCACTATAAGCAAAAATTCTGATGGTTAGTCGCGATGAACTTAATAACTAGGGTTGTCATACAAAAAATATATACTAAACAGCCTTAAATGATTTGATAATGACATTATAGACTCGTAATACTTTACGCTTACTATATCGCACGTATGTTCGCACTCGTATAAATCATGCAACAATTAAAAGCAACTACCTAAAACCAAATAAAATATAAAAACCAAATAAAAATACAAAATAAAACTATAAAAAACGGAACAAAAATATTAATAGGACGGGTCTTAGCAGGTGAGCGCTGCTTGTTGATGTTTTATATCCATTTATTTACCTAAAAAGGTAATTTTCACACAAATTCAAAGGTGGCTTTCCCCTTAGGGCTTAAATTTTATGACCCGGGATGAAAGTTTTGTGACGTTGAAGAGTTTTTATTAAAAAATCATTCGAACTGACAGCCCTACCTGTGCGTTATCGCATTGCATAATCGGAAGAGCAAGTTGGGTGCGCGTTTCACTTTTCACGGTAAACAAAGGCTTATTGTCAATACATTACGTTAACAAGCGTAACTTAATTGTCTATAGTCTGTCTACAGTCTATAGAGATTATTAATTAGATCGCAAATAATCACTTATTAACGTCTTAAAGTCGTGTTACGATAAATATAAGAGATAATTATGTGAAATGTGTTGATTAGTAAGCGGTACTTATAAATCGCTTACCACTTCTTAAGCCAAACCTTATATATACATCCAATTATTTAGTATGCTCTATAAATAAGATAAAATTCATTGTCTGTACTAACCCCATATGACTGTTTATAGCTATTCAATGTTCGTCTCTAATTTGTTGTAAACGTGAAAGCGAATTACCATTTTATTATAAAATTAAAAATACTTGGTGTTCTTTTGTTTCAAAGTTTCATTTACAATGTTTGTTACCATCTTATGTACTGAATATATTTGTATCTACCCATATAAAATTGTATATGTTATACAACCGGCTATCCATTTAACACGAGGTTTGATTTGACTAATTTTCAGGCAAATCGTACCTCACGTAAAATGGATTACGCAGTCCTTTAATTAATGAATTTTTAAGGCTTGTTTGTTTTTAAATGTATAGACATTGCATAAAACAGATTAATGGACATTTACTCCTTTCCCTTAAACATTATTTAAAAGTTGTCATAGTTGACATAAAACAGCTGCCTTCGAAATTTTGCATCTTATACGGAAATCTTTTATCGTCATTTTTAGAGTAAACTTACTCTCGGGAATCCTACAGTGGATAATAAATATGTCAAAATGTCTAAACTAGGGACTCATTTAGTGAAACGATATTTTCGGCTACGACCCCGATAGCGCTGCTTAAAATAAGTTTAAATTAAAATTGTAAATAAATAATGACTGCTACAATTTAAAGACACATTAGAACTAAAAGTCATTACAAAATTATGAAACCGTTTGTGCGAATATTAAAACATTAATATTAGAAATTCACAATCGAACTCTAGCATATGCCATTTGTCAAGATATTAAGGGTCTTAGATTCTATTTTAATAAATAAAATAAGCCAACATCTTATTTAGCTCAAAAATACTGTATGCCATAACAGAACTGACATTATAAGATGTAAATATGAGAGCATGACGGTGGCAGTTGCTAACAACCGCGTATTCTAAGAAAATATATGTAAGTATAACAAGAAATTCGTGGGTAAAACTAAATGGCTTGGAAAATATAGGGCATATAATGCGAGTTTTTGAAAATGATTGCCTAAGATGCATTTAATGCTCCGATTGTTAAATATGTTTCACGTTAGTGATTAACACTTATAATACAGATAACATTTCAGATGCTTGTCATGTGGTTTTAAGCAAATTTAAGACGTGCGTTCTGTTACATACGGTTTTTATGCATACATTGCTGAACCCTGAAATTATTGCCGATCAGCAATATATGCCTATATATTCGATCAATTATTTTACATTTTGGGATTAGTCTTTATCAATCTCGCGACGTGGAATTTCTGTTAGTGAATATAAAAAGTAATCAGTGGTAAAGATAGTGATTGTAATTTAAATATAATAAAATTCTTCCGTCGAAAAGGTGTTTTTTTTTTTAAACACAAACGCGACGAGGTAACAGTTCGAATCCCGGCTTGAGTATTTTCCGACGATATCACGTTGGAGCTAGACCCAATAAGTGTTGTGGGGTGTGGTTGTTCGATTTCCAGGTTTTAAAATTTTTTAATTAATGAAACATGAAACAATGAAATTTCCTTGCAGCAGAAATCTAAGTTCAAGAAAGAATACTTAGAAGTGAGTGTTATTAATATCTTCATAATATTTTTAGACAAGTCCAGTTACAACTTGGGATTTCTTAAGGTGTTAAGCAGTCCACAATTATTATTCTTATTTCTTCTATTCTATAGTAACCTAAGGCGGAATTGTGTGGCTACAATAAAATGTTGTATATAAATAATATTCAGTTTCAAATTACGTATACCTTTAATAATAGTTAATGAGTAAATTATAAATTTTCGCTCCAATTTTTATTTTATTTCTCTTCATATAATTATTATGAGTTAATTATTATTATTAGTAATTAATTTTCTAATATCCTCAAGGCTAAAGAAATTGCTAAGTTATATTTAAGAATTGGAGCTCTTGTAATGCTAAGATATAAAGAATGTAAGCCATACCATAGCAATTGAAAACCATGTCAAGAGATTTTTGGATTTACAAAGGCAAACCCAAAATCTCTTCACAACCACGTTTGATTGCACTGTTCCATTGTCTTTATATGAACTCTTTACGCTGTCAATTGATTAATTTACTTTCTGCATCGTCTAATACTTGAAACAATAACTACCCCGGCTTAACTATTAAATTTTATGCTATTAAATCACGCCTAATAAAAATAATTAAAGATTAAGAATGCGATTAGACTAAGTTTTTTACGAAAAATGCCCGCGTTCCAGTTTTGAAAAGTTGCTGACAAATGTCTTTTTGTACCTTGTCAAAAACTTTTTTCAACAATAATGACCTTGTTGCCTTCTATGTCCTAACAATTTTTTAACAAGGTTCTATAGACGGTCTAATTTGATAAATTCCAAAAATGCATTTTACAAATATAAAATACGTACCAATAAAGCATTAGCTGTTTGTGCAGGAATCCAAATTGTTCGTGATTTTTTAGAAGCACATGTTCGATTTCACTGAAAGTTACCGACGGAGCGGTCGGCGCGAACGCCACTTAGCCACTGCGCGTGCGCACATAACTCTCCTACTCTGATCACTTTTTAAAACGCTACAATTTCTATATTCTTTATGGACTATCAGATATTCCATAAATTTTATTATTATTGCGTGGTTACAAATGATATTATCTGTATGAAAAATATATTTTTCAGATTCCTGTAATAAATTTGATGCTGTTCAGACGTCGTCAGATATGTGTTACAAAGAAACTAATTGTATGGAATGATTAGGAAATTAATATATTTAAATGCTATTAATATTTTTTACTAGATCGAATTAATTAAATTCAATTGTAATTTCTCTTGAATTATTTTTTGCATGTTTTTTTTGAAATAAGAACCTCAGAAACTCGTTGAAATCTTTTATATTGAGAAATCATATCATGAGTACTAAGCGTTTAAAATAGATTTTGTAGATATTGTTTTAAGATGAATAATATAACATTCTCTTGTTGTCAGATGGAAACATTTATGCATTGTACTATCATCATTTAGACCGCTAAGGCCAGAAATATTTGAACATCTAACTGTCTACAGGTTGCAACCTGCATTTAACAGTATCAAAGTCGCGTCGTTGGGAATCAAACCGACACCAGTCTTCTGCCATCATTTACAAGTAACCTGTAGAATTAAAATAAATAAATCGAACCCTGAATAAAGTTTATCAATTATTATATACATAATATTTCATTGGTTCTACCAGTTGTTTCCTATAGAAAGTATTCAGGAACCAATCTTGATAAACAGAGATTCGCATCGCGCTGTAATATGCCTATAATAAATCTCTTCATGGTCATAAAACGTACTGTAATTTGCATGGCTTTTCGTGTCGATATTGCGTTTATACGCGGCTTTTGCCGTAGCGAAGTAATCCTACTTATACATACGTGTAAAAAAAATGTGATTTCTGACATGATACGGCGCCCGCCATTTTTAACAATGAAATATTGCGAAAACTTACATGGGCGATTCCTTCTCATTTATTATTTACGGTTAACGCTATCTGCTTTATCAGCGGTGATAAATATTAGTTTCGAAACCCACAGAAAGCTAATTACGCGATGGGTCGCGATAATAAATTCCTCCCTTCATTTTACAGATTATGAATCTCCATTTTTGGAGATACGGAATTTGTCTTGAAAAGATGTATGTAAACAGTTTCTATCAAAAACTTTTACAGTCCAAAAAACAACATTCTAATGAAATCGTCTCACAAAAGTCTGTAAATCACACCATAATTATGGAACTGTAGGTTTTGCTCCATCTGAAAGCCATAACTAAACATAGAAAGAAACCGAATTATAATATATAATACCGGATAATTGCATAAGAAAGTTGCAAAAAAAAGTTGAGGACCTATGAGCATTTACGCTCATAGGTCTTCTACATTAAATATCACTTATTTTAGAAACTTTGTGCTTCTGTTCTGTTTAGTTACGAAATCTCATCATTACATTATACACCTATATCAAAATCAATCTAAATCATTTCATTTACATTATCCACCTGTACGAGATTCATATTGCATATATTTGACCTTTTTTGTGTAGTGCGTTGGAATTAGTCCTCCTTGTGTTTTGTATTTGTAACAAATTCAAAGAAAATAATTTTTCAAGCGAAAATGTCTTCGCTAAGCCTAAATGTTTTTGTTCCCGGTGGTTGATAAGTATTTTTGGATAGTGTCACGTGTAGGAGTTTATATTGGTTTTAAATAATTAATAAAGAAGGACATCCTAGTTTCATCGCTCAAGATTGATCCGCGGCATACATAAACTTTTGCACGGTTTCCATGTCCGGCTTAATTGAACTCAAAAAAAAACTGTAATGTTAAAAAGAGAAATGTATACCATAGATGTAGGAAGTATAGATTCATGGTAATAGTGATTCCCATGATTTGTTAATTGCATAAATTATATAAAAATACACTCGATCACACGATATAAGATTAATAGTGCGGTAATGAATGCGTCCACGCAGATTTAGATCCAAGTGAAAGTTAAATTGTTTTATCGCTCCCAGCATAAATTCAGTTAGATTTTAATTAACGTGTTAATATTAGTTTCCTTCACTTTTCCTTGTTAGTGTCATTTAAGATAAATTTGGGGATACAAATACCTACCCGAGGCTATGCTTACGTAAGTGGGTATTATAATGCAAAAGTCGGTTTTTAGCCTAATCCTGTGGTTCAATAATCTAATACAAAAAGGACGCAACTTCGAATATCTAGTATACTCCATGAAGCCCTTTGGCACTTCTTTGTATTAAAATAGAGTTTTCAGGGGAACTTAATACTAGCTGATCCGGCAAACGTTGTTTTGCTATAAATGTGATTTCTAGCAAACATTACGTTTTCATCGACAACTTTATCGTGTACCATAGCAGTGCAATCTATTAATTACTTACTCCAATCCAGTCTTAAACTATCGACATCAGTTAGAATATTTTGGAGTTAATTATAATTGCAATAAATAAATTACTATACTAAAGATCTTAGCTCCTATCTCTAAAGGTTGGACCAACTTCATATTTAATTTAAAATGGTTAAGTAGTTTAGGAGTCCGGCGGAACGACAGGAGATTTTATATATTAATATTACACTTTTTAAAATTAAAATTGACTACACTACTGCATACTAAACTATTGGTATTATAATATATGCGATCGTTTATTTTCTATGCCTTCGCGGAGGTAAATAGTCTTGAAAGGGAAGATTAAGGGTATTTCTTCTGCCGATATTAAATTATATTGTCGTTTTTAACAAAATAAGTTACTTAATGAACAATACATTAATCGTTACTTTTACGATTCTTATGTAATTGGTAGATGTCAAATGTAGTCTAGACGCTCAATGATCTAACACAAGGAGATCTTTGGGTCAAAGTATTTGTCGGACAATATGGTGTGACTTTAGGACGAATTTTATGTTATAACATTTAATGTTGTAACTTGCTAGATAGTCTTACCTAGATTACATAAGTCTAGTTCTATGTATAAGTTTTGTTTTTGAACGACTTCAACAAATCCGAATGATCCGCATATTTATGGATTTAAGTCCTTTGTCTGTCCATTTTTGATGAGAGAAGCGTTACAGGTTTTTCCTTTAAGCAGAAATTTGTTTAATAATTTTCATGTTATTCAGATAGATAAATAAATCGTCTTATTACTTAATATACTACGTCACAATTCTTATATTTATTCTTGGTCGAGGGAGGCCTCTTAGTGACTTCTCACTAAGAAACCTCCCTCGTAAAAAATATTTTTTTCTTTACAATCGTATATAAATAATTATGTTTTTTGTTTGTCAGTTTGTAACTTAAGTTCATCCTGAATAAAATAAATTAATCATCAGTCTGTATCGATTTTCGGAATAATCACTTAATAATTCTTGGTAATACTGAAAAATGAAACAAGATTGCCCAAGATATTTTGGGACAATTTATTGTTCCATATTAAGGTAAATATATAAAAAGGTGCCATCTTGCGCTTGAACGTAGTATTAAAATTGTAATAGAGTGTTTAATTTGTAGTTTTCGAAATAAAGTCATATGGTTCAACTAGGTGGCGCTTAAGCAAAATAAGTGGTTATGAAAATGTAAGTTTAATATAAAAATATTTGTACCTTAATAAGGGAATACCAAATTTATTAATTATAATTTGTAGGTAGTTTTCTGACGACGTGACTTTCTAGGTTGGTTAGTCATATAATTGATTTAAATAAGACATATCATTTAATGTATTTTTTTTTATTTTGTTCACATATTTAAAATCTTTATTGATATATTCATACCCATTAAATATATACAATTAGAAATGTTCATACTATACTGCTAACATTCGTTTACAGCGTCATTATTTTATAACCTACTTATACAGACTCTTAAAGCTACCTTGAGCAATAATGTAACTTTCACAAACATATGGTTTTATATTTACATAAATTTTAACTTTGTAATCATCGCACGGGACTAGATACCTATTACATGTTAATAAGTGACTTAGCCTTCTAAATAATTAATTGTTATCACGTAATATACAATGACCCCATTCAATGTCCTAACTATGAACTAGTTCTTCATGTCATCTTTCTATCGCACACATTGTTCTATTTTTAAAAAGGATTCGATCTAATTTTGTGCTCTGTGCTCTGCGTTTTCTTTTCTTAACTTTACTCAACCAGGTTTCTTTGATTAAATCGCTCCCTTTCTCAGCGATCATAATAACAGGGGCATTGATGTTTCCATTTGTTACAGCAGGCATTATGCTAGCATCTATAACGCGAAGGCCTTCGACACCATATACTCTTAATTTGGAGTCCACTACAGCCATTGGGTCTGATTCTGGGCCCATTTTTGCAGTACACGATAAGTGATAGATGGTCATTGTATACTGCCTTATATAGCAATCCCAGTATTCATCTGTATACAGCGGAAGGTGTTTACAGTTAGGGGCGGGCTTATTGTTAAACCGAGCGCCCAAACGCTTCATAGCTTTGGTTTCAGCCACAGCAAGAGCAGCTTTAACCCCTTCTCTTAGAACGCCAACATCATCTGGATGTGTCAAGTAGTTGTGATACATTAACGGGTAATCTAAGGGATTTTTAGAGCGTAGCTTTATAAATCCACGACTCTTCGGTCGAAGCATCATGGGAAATATACCGAAAACATCCTTATTCGTAATATGTCCAAATACTTCGTCGTAAAATTCATCAGTTAAACTGTGTGCCTTTTTCACTTGTGATCCGCCATCGGACGGAGTTGACGCGGAGGTCATCATAAATTCTATATCGGGCCAATCGTCTGATGCGTTCGCGTATTTTGTGTTGATGAAAGATACTACTTCTAAACCAATGCTAGAAGTAAGCGGCCCATCTTCGGAAACGGCGTACCGTAAAGCCGAGTTTATATTCACAAGTCGATTCATAACTAAACTGATTGGGTAGTCTACCTGGAATACAATGCCACCAACAGCGATGTGATCTTGCAGGTTTTTCCCGACCCCGGGAGAATCGTAGATCACATCAATACCAACTTCCCTAAGATGTTCTGCTGGACCGACACCGGATAACATCAAAAGTTGAGGCGACGCTATCGCTCCAGCTGACAATATCACCTCTCGTTTTGCGTAGACTACTTGTTTTTTATTATCTCGAATGAATTGAACTCCGTACGCACGTTTTGTGTCTTTGTCTATGAGAACTTTGGTAACGTGGGAAAATAGAGCAATATGTAGGTTTTGACGTAATCTTACGGGCCTGAGAAAGGCCTTGGCGGTAGAGCATCTAGAACCTCTTCGCATTGTGAATTGGTACCAGCCATAGCCCGTTTGTTGGGCGCCGTTCACGTCGATTATGTCGTAACCCATTTCTTCGCCCGCTTGAAGGAATGATGCCCCGATAGGTGTGTTGTAGGGCGCATCTTGTACGGAAAGGTAGCCACCTGAGAATACAAAATGTTTATTAGTTTAAGATTATTTTCTCGTATGATAATATATTCTTTTTAATTGATCCTCACCAACAGCATGGTGTTTTTTATCTTTTGCCAAATATGGGTTCCTCTGGTCTTCCGATTTCTTGAAGTACGGTAAGACGTCTTTGTATCCCCAACCGGGGTTTCCGAATGACTCCCATTGATCGAAGTCTCTCTTGTTGCCTCGAATATAAAGCATCGTGTTGAGTACAGAGGATCCTCCAAGGACTTTTCCCTTGGTCCAAGAACAGCGTTTGTCGATCATAGCTTGGCAGGCGGAATCCTGAGGCTGGGTTCTGGAAGTATATAGAATAATTGAAGGTTTTCGTAAACTTTAGATCTTAAAAAGATAATTTAAATTGGTAAAATACAGTTAATTTCTAGATAATTGTATATAATGCCACAAGATTGATGTTTAAGTTTAATAATAGCAATTTAAATCTGATAAGAAAATTGTTTTCATCGTGTACGCTATAATTATTTATAAACTGCGATTAGATGTAGTTTTAACATAAATATTAAGAAGGTTTTTTTATATTTGAAGGCAGCAATACATTTTTTTACCGCTTTTGTGTCTGATTAAACAATCAGTGATGAACAATGAAACCCTATAAAAAGATTAACGAATGTTTCGATTATATATCCTTTAGAAGATATATATAAATAATTAATAATCAAGTGCTTACCGATATTTCCAATCCAGTTTACTCTTATGCAAATACAAAGAGAGTAGCGGCACATCGCTTATTTCAGTTTCGTGACCTCCCGCCTCCAACAGGAGTACATTCCATCCCTCAATTTCGGATAGTCTATTCGCCAGCACAGCACCAGCTGATCCACCACCAACTATGACAAAGTCGTATTCTTCTCTGAGGTATTTCTGATTGAAGGGTCGATTCTCGGGGTCCAGTAGGTCGTAGTTAAAATAGGCCATGGCTGCTAACATTACGGGGATGAAGGTCAGCTTGCTCAGACCGCCTATGGTCAAGGCGGCCTTCGCGGCTGTTGAGGCAACTGTTATGATACCCATGTTTAGCTGTTCATCCTGAAATTTACATACAATAAATCTTTATTTAGACGGGGTTATTTAATATTTTCCTTAGTATTTACCTAACAACTACTGTACAGCATTCGAAAGAAGTCATACACATGTAATGATGTTATTACTTAATATTTAAATAATATGTTATTTCGGACGCTCTTGCCAATATGATAAGCCTAAATATGTATAGATAGAGAGAGAGATCATAAACTAAGTGCTTCAAAACTGGGTTACACGGTTAAAAGATCGATTATTACACAATATGCGTTTGGATCAGGATATTAATTTAAGCAAACAAATTTTAATATTTAAAAGCGAACACGCGAAAAGCGCAGGAAAAGTGTGCAAGAAAGGCGTATCTAAAATAAAATACTTTTATACACAACAGATAAGACGTCAGAAGATGAAACTCAAACTGCTCTGATGAAACAAATAATGCGAATAGGAATATATCTTTTAAAGTTGTATTTTTTTATGAAGTTATTCGCTAAATCAGTGTATGTTTTATTTATATTTTAACTAGATGATAACTGCGGCTTCGTCCGCGTTAATAAAGAGACGTGCATGCTATACATATGAATACACATAATATTTAATATTGTGATATATAAAGCATAAGTAGAAGCGACGAAAGTATCATTTTTTTCATTTAGGAATATTTACTACTAAATGGGAATTAGAAATATATAAATTTTTATTGTAGTTGGTTTACTATTTCGACTTTAATGGCGTACAGCAGCGTGTGCCAAAATATTTCCAAAATTCACTAGGAAAATCCTACTTAATATTTTGGACAACTCGCCTATAATTTGTAGCCTATTTGCTATTCTGATGCTGAGCTATATTATTGTAGTTTCATTAAAATCTATTCTATGGTACGTTACAGAGTAAAAAATCATTAATCATCATCTATTTATAAATAAAAACTTTTTATAATATTAGTAGGTTAAATGTTCAGGGCATCTACTGTAGACAGTAAATTGTATTACAATATGTATTATCTGTATATACGTAACATCAGGGTAATTCCATATATTCAGAACTAAAAGGAAAGTTATTTTGATTTCAACATACCGTCTGACGTGCCACTGTCAAAGTTCAGAGGTAAAATACACAATATTAATTGTCAGAACAACCTCTATTTTTGTAAAATACAAAACGTCTTGTACGAGTAATTTGCAATCGATAGTCATAAACAATTACTACTTAAATATAACCTTTGCTTTTGCAATTTCGTTTGGAGGCGAAAAATTAATATTGTTTTATTTGTAAAACAAAAATTATATGTTGTATGTAACTTATTGTTTACAGACAAATTATTATGTTGTTATAAGTACTGTGAATATTCAGAAGAACTTTTAAGGATTTACGTAATAATTTTTCAAATATGATTACATATTTGGAAAAGTATATTCATTATCTTTCGTTATCGTGGTAAAGACTGGCTCCATAGAATAGCCAGAAAGCTTTCCCCTATAAAGTGACTATTCATCACAAAATATTTTTTGTCGTTAATGTTTTCAAGTAAACGACTCAACCAACCAATTAAACCTCATTTGTATAATAATATGAAATATATAGAGATATTTAGAGGTGAGTATATACTTACAAATAGATCTATATATAGTATTTATATAATTATATCCGGTTTCAAAATGTAAGACTGTAATTTCACACGTGTTGAACACTCAGCTGTTATGGTTCGTACACACATTTTATACTGATAGCACCCCAATTAAACATTTTTTTTATGTTTTGTTAGTCATTGTGTTTATACACTATGCCCTACAAAAAATGTTATATTACTATTGTTTTATCCTCTTTTTCTTAATATATATAAATCTCCTGTCACGATGGTACTCCTAAACTATTTAAACTAATTTTAACTTAAATTTTAATCACACCGTGAGCAGTCTGGTACAACTTAAGAGATAGGATAGCTTAGATCTTTAATTATAGTCGCAATTTTATTTTATTGCAAATTATTTGTCTATAATTAATGGACAGTCACAATTACAAGTACCTGTTAACTCCAAAAGATTTTAATACATGTCGATACTATTCGAATGGACTGAGTAAGTAATCAATAGATTAGGCACTGCTATGGTAAACCGATAAACGTGTCATATAAAGCATACTTTTATGGTTAAAAACGCTTTCGATTATAAACATATAGCACACTTAAAGCTGATAATTATTTTTATTGAACTAAAAAAAAACATATAACAAGTATTTACAAAAAAATTGTCACACAATGAGCCTTGAGTTGAGAGGAGTCGTAAATTATTCCTTACACTTGAAAACAAAGCGGCAGACCAAATAGTATATGACACGTTATTGATTGATCTAAGATATGTCCTTGAGACTCGGTATGTAATTTCGTTTACACAATACATGTGGTTGTGTTCTCATTTCAATATATCGTTGTTATACAAAGATATCATAATATTAGTGTTTAATTATTTTAACGTGTTATGCAGCTTTACCGAGACAGAGCGACTATGAAGACGGCTAGGTCCGATCTTAAACACTCTGACCAGAGAGAACGAATGAGAAGAGTTTTATACATAATTAATGACCCGGGGAATGCGGCCAAGGTTTCGTTTTACCGTATTTCGCCTAGGTCGGTTATGGCTCCACCACAGAGCACCAAGTACCAAAATTAATACTGTCGCAAGGATTGTGATCACAGATATAATGCAAAAATTGAAATAAAACAGAATTGATTAAGTTTTTTTTTGCCTGTTTTTGTGGGCTTGTGATAATTATTTACACATTAATTATGCAAAAGATAAAGATAAAGTTATTGAGCTTGCAAATAAATCTAAACAAGCTTCTTTTGTGGAAAATAAATTAAAAAAAGTGAGTAAAAAAAATACAGCCTCTGCTGAAACCTCAACATTAAATAGTGATAAGAAAGGTACAGAAAGACAATTAATAACTATTTAACAACTTGATTTATCTCGGACTTAATTGATTGGAAAATTAATTCATTAAATAGCTAATTCAATTTTGTTGTTACCATATTTATATTTGACACGAGTGTCGCGCTTTAAAAACTGCAATCCTTGTTCAGATTTAGTAGCTGAGATTTATTTTGACAATATGAGGGAGTGTTATTGGGCATTATATTTTCGTTATCCGACGGTCGACGTCAGGGTTGTAGGTAATATAAATCATAGTTTAAAAATCCCAGTAGACCAATATTGAAGCAATACGCCGCGAAAAACCCACAACCATGTTTCCGGGATAAATTATAGTTTGTCTAAAGGAATTAATTGACGTAACATGAATATAAAACACCACCATGCAAAAAGCTTACTGAGTTTATGGCATATCTAAGTCAATGCCATTTTTATTTAACAAATATAGAATAATAGAATCTCGCCTCCTATTCATTATCGCGCGAAGACTTTATGTTCATCAAAAAAATTTGTAAGATATTTTACATCTTAATTTAATGCAACTTTGGTGCTACGTCTTTTGGCTATCTCCGATATAATTACTAACCTACTTACATTTAAAGGTGTATTCTTAACTTATATAACATTTTAAAAGATAATTTGTATGCGAATTCATAAATGTCATCATTTTTATCATTTAAAAAGCAAATGCCGGTAAGTAACCACATGAACTTTGTTTACAAATATGATTAAGAGCCCGTAATCGCTATTCAAACTTATATAGAAAAATGCACTATAATTCTATTCAAACTCAATAACAATGACAGTATAGACTGATATTACATATTACCCATGTGAGAATAAGCCTTGCGTATATTTTCTGTATCGTGTGATACAGTATAAATGTGTATTTAAAAGAAAATAATTATAAGTAATTGGTTCTCAACTGCGATTTCGTAATAAGTTATTAACTATGATCGTTTGGAGCACGTAAATCCGATTTCTCACGACCAAGGACCATCGAGAGGAAATTTTATCTACATCAATAATTGGCATTAATTTTGTAAGTCCCGAGTTCTATTTTCAAAATATATATAACGCCTCTAACTTTAGAATATACTTTTGAGATGGATATAGGTTTGTATAGAGAATGTTAATATTATCTGTTATTTTAAATATAGAATAACAGGTGTCCCGGGACAGTTGTGATAAATTTAACAGAAGAAGTGTTATTTGGAGGGGAAAAGAATATTTTTTTTCAGAGATAAAGATTAGAGGAAATCAATTAAATAGGGAAATAAAATAAATTAAGGCGATCTCTACAGAAAGATTTAAAGGGATCTAGCTACATCTGGACTGCAAGACAGATATTTATCTATGATTGATAAATCTTTTAAAGTTTATCTAGAATCTCCATTCCAAGTTTGCAATCCTATGGTTAATGAAGTATACTTTGCCAACCGGTATCGGGCCTCACCGGTATTTGCCTTGAAACCTTAAAGGCAAAGGTTTTGTAATCATTTTGCAAGCCAGGATGAACGAATTTGTGTCACGTTTCTGACAGTTGACTGTTGACCCACTGTCATAATTGCGCGAACTATTCTTTTGTTGTTCACGTGACAAAGGGTTAACATATACATTATGAGACTTATAACCTCAGTTTATAGCCATAATTAGATAAACACGTATTCTCATGAATAAACCGAAACGATCGTCATACATTACAATTTAAAAACAAAATATTTGCACCCTTTTACTCAAAGTGCTAAGCTATATTGGATTTAGATTCTATAAACGCATTGATGTATAATTAAGCCAGAAATTTGTGAGAATAATGCAATAGGAGTAAATGCTTACTTTTGTTATACAGAGAAAGTTATCGTATACTGATTTGTTAGTAATAAATACCAGAGACACAGAGGTGTACTTTATGTCTTATCCCTTTGCGCTTTAATATATTTAAGTATATTATCCTGTGGCTGACAATTTTTACCGGCTCAAGCGGTTCATTCCAGCTCACTTATAGCGTGATTACCAGGTGTTGGGTTTCCAACTTTTCTTGCTTTCAAAAATGATCAATGCATTAACATCGGTGTGTCTATATTTTATATCATTAGATATACCCATTATAAATCGAAAAAATGTAGTACATTAAAATTTTTCCGTTACACGGTACAATCTCTTATGTCAAAAATGTTTGTAATTTGAATTGCTTAATACTATCAACATTGATCTAGATTCCTAAGACCTTCTATACCGGTTAGTTGAACGGTCAAAGCATGGAAATAAAGTTGTCACAAATCGTATCAATTTTTTTAATATTGAAATTGTTAATTTTTGGATTATTCTTTGTTGTCTGATAAACTTTGCTTAAATGTTACACATATAGAGGACTATTTCACACTTAATTTAATTATTATAGACATTTACTTAAAAAATCTGAAGCTTTAAGTTTTAAAACATAAAAAGAATACAGGTTTAATGCATTAAAATTTTCCATGAAAACAATTTGACAAACATTGAAATCAAATAAACAAATCGAAATACATTATTATCAACAAAAATATATTTTTAATAAATTTATTTATCAAGAGCATAACGACGTCCTAATGAAAATGAGTGTAAAATTTAAAATTAAATTACCCTTATACACAACCATACCTGTATATGACGTAACACACACACAACACAGCACAGTCACCTGTTATCCAATACTGCTCTCCGCGGCATAAACCCCACTCGACGGGTGGCGAAACCTCAGTGGTCAATGTTAATGCTTCGCTTAGCTAATGGCCCTATTGAAGACATTAGTTCCTTATTACGACATGATTAGATGAATATAATTACAGTTGTCATAGCACAATACTAAGTTTGGTATGAGTTACATTTTTAACTAGGGCTCATTGCACATGACGTCAACTCGTCTCAAATCAAGCCTTTAGTTTTAGGACTTGCTTAAGCAAAGCCTACGGTGAACCCTAAGGTAAATTTATACATATAATACACCATACAGTTGTTCAGAGAGTAGTACTCGTTGTCTTTCGTGGTAACTAGACTAGCTCTTCCGTGAAACATCATAAATGTATGGTAGTATGAGATTATATAAATAAATTTAGGATTACAAAATTAATACAATATTAATACGAAGAAATAAGAAATGAATAATACGATTATGAAAATAAGACTAACAAGTTAGCTAACATCCTAATGAATGTAAATATATCTCGTGTATAGTATAATATATATTGGTAAGGCATTTGACAATCGCCAGTTTTATTTAGAAAGAAAAACAGATGGTAAAAGTTGAGTAAAAGATGCCACTCGACGGGCTTGGTAAGATTAAGCCTTACCAAGCCTGCAAGGAGTTTTTGTTTGTGAGTTAGGTAAGGTAGTTTTAAACTATACAGTATTTTGGCAATAAGCTGTACATAAATAAAAGAGTGGTGAATATCGTTGGCCACAATCGCTCGCTGTAAACGTGCGAAGTGTAGCGTACACCTTCCTTTCCTTTTCAAGATATAGTTGAGTAATTGAGTTGGTTCGGAAAACCCATACAAAAACATCGACTATAGTTAGGTAAATGTTTCTCAAATTCTTATCATTTTATTCATCCAATTATTATAGTGTATTTAGATGGTAATGAACGTGCGCACACCACGGGTTTTACATTTCACTTAGTGTAAATAGTACAAACAAACACTAATTTCATTTAGTGTAAATAGAAAAATCCTCATATCCATTTTTTTTAAACAGACTACTACTAGTATATACATTCTGACATGATTTGTATTTGTAACGTCGCACACAAATTACAAGACTGTGTTTGTTATTCCAGATTTTTTTTGTACGCTATACTAATTAAGAACTTTAAAAAATAAATGAAGGAAATCCCAGGCTGTCAAATAATGCATAGTTTATTTTTATGATAAAATACAAATATATCGTGATAGATATATGATAATTATAATATATTTATCACGTGTGATATAATAACAAAATCGCTCCACTACAGGTAAAGTTTGTGAAAGTAATTTAATAAGTTAAATGGCATCTGTTATATAACACAACTTATAATTAATATGATTGAACTGTAGATCTTTCTAGTTATTAAAAGCATGTTTATTTGCTGTTTTTGTGCGCATTCTCACAAATGTGGGTTATATAGGAAGAGACATATTATCAGATTTTGCAATGTACACGTAAGATATATGATGAATAATATAAGTGCAATTGGTCTATTTTTTTTGATATAAAATACCTAATGTGGAACTAGGCTGAATAGTTATTTCTTCTGTAAGGTCACAGTTTGTTAGATGGTTGAAATGAGCACATCGTTTTTTGTAATTTCGACACAAAAATTCTTGCATTCACTGAAGCAATCTTGATATTAAAGTCAAGGAAGGTTTTGTATTACATTAAGGAAGTTTCCATGTATCGATAGCGTTTATTTTCTTTATGATTATAATATATACAAACCAATCTATTGAGCAAACAATGCTCATAAATTTTTAAAAACCCTATACATATTGTTCCTATTCGTAAAATTGTCGGTACACCGAACACGTTGTAGTACCGTACCTATCGTACATAGTAATTGTACATAACATATTGCAATTGTACAAAAGGATGTCAATCACTACGACAATGTTTCTTAATATCGTCTCGGACCTATGTGAAAGCGAAGAAATTTCAACATAGTATCGTCTAACGAAATATTTACAAGGTCAGCCCACTTCGTGCCGTAAGTTTACCAAGGTGTTCCGATACCATTACTATTTATAATAAGAAACAACAAATAAATACTGTATTTACAACTCTTGCTAAAAAATTTGTTGTTTCGCTCCTCAGCGGGACTAAAGTAGCATTTCATTATCTAAAAAGTAAGTATATTTAATTTTTTATGTTACCAGCTCTGGTTCCAACGAATAGGTAAAAGGTTTTTTTTATAAATCTGTATATATAAAAAAAGCGTTACATATATAGCACAAGAATAGCTGAACCGATTTGAGTGAAAAGTGAAGGCGAATTCGCTTAGAACCTGCGGAGATATGAGATATTTTCCGTTTCCGTCGGTCGATACTCTGAGCATTGGTATTGTGATTATTGCGGTTAACACCAAAGGGAGAGAAGCGATGGGTAGAAATAATTGTTCAAATTGTGCATTTATATTTTATTGAAAAAATTCAACTTTCTTATTGTACTAATTTTTAAAAAAGTAAAAAGTGAAAAGTATAGTGTATCACGGTGCTAAAACCAATTTGATATGTGTATTTTTTATTTTAACATATCCTCTAACTTTCTTGTTCGTATTATCCATATATTGCTCACGCCAACATTATATCAAATGAAGTATGTCAGGGTTATAGTTCATCTTTATTTTTATAATCGTTCAAAATAATCTCTACACCCTTTTGGGCAACGACCAAGGTTGATGCCATAGTATTACCTGCAGGGAGTGTTGGCATAACGCTTGCATCAATCACCCTTAAATTTTTCATACCATGAACAAGCAATTTATCACTGACAACAGAGCTTTCATCACTCTTCGGACCCATTTTGGCACTCCCTACCGGATGATAAATTGTTGTTGCCATATGTCTTATATAACATCTCCAATAGTCCTCGGAATCAAATAAATAACTCGAACAGCCTGGAATATTCAAATGTAAAATTTCCATGTCGAGATTTTTAAAAGCACTCGTTCTCTCTAATGTATGCACAAAGTCAATAGCCTTAAGTAAGCTTGTCATATCATCTGGATGTTGCAAATAATTTGTTTTAATTACTGGTTCTCGTGGCTCTGTTTTAGATAGCAATATTCGGCCTTGTGATTTAGGATGCAGTAATGTAGGATATATGCCGAGAAAATCATGCTCATTATTTAATTCTCTGATTGCGTGTATGATTTCACTTTTATATCCAATGCCTTCAAGATACGGTTTAAGCGTGAAATCATCTCCTTTAGTAAAATATGTGTGATGAAATTGAATATCCGGACAGTCGGTGGAATTCTGTGTATTTATGAATCCCGTCATATCGGTTATTCCAATAGTGGAGAAGGGACCGGATCTTGTTAACATATACTGAAGTAACGACAAATTTATATCAGCCATCGATAGTT
This sequence comes from Pontia daplidice, assembly GCA_963693355.1. NCBI lineage: Eukaryota > Metazoa > Arthropoda > Insecta > Lepidoptera > Pieridae > Pontia > Pontia daplidice. The sequence goes on from CAVNZL010000006.1 coordinate 2,099,971, forward strand.
CAGTGTTGAGATTGGTTTTTAAAAATAAAGGAAATAAGATATGATCTTGGAGATGTTTGCCTACATCTAAGTTTAAAATGTTTTGTATACCTAAACTTTCAATGTATTTTTTAGGGCCTACACCAGACTGGATAAGTATTTGAGGCGTAGCTACCGATCCAGCTGATAAGATTATTTCGTTCTTGCACTTTACTACCATAGTTCTGCCATTATTGTGTATAATTTCAATACCTGTAGCACTGTGAGTTTTCTTATCGATGATTATTTTAACAACACGAGTTTTTTTCATTGTATGTAAATGTTCAGATTTCTCAAGATATACTTTTGCTGTGTTTAATCGTTTACCGTTTTTAGTGACTAATTTAGCTTTTCTTGTACCAATTAAAGACTCATCTCCTTCATATTTATGCGTTTTAAATCCTAATTCTTGCCAGGCGTTTTCAATTACATTATACCAGGGGTTTTCGTAACCTTTGAATTTGCTTGACAAATTAAAAAGGTTTTCTTGAGCTTCGAAGTATTTAAGCAAGTCTTTGTAACCCCACCCAGGATTCCCTGCTTTTTCCCAGTTTTCATAGTCTTCTGGATGACCTCTTACATATATCATCGCGTTTATTGAACTAGATCCTCCCATACCTTTTCCTTTACTCCAGATACAACTCTCATTAACAAAACCCAAGCAACTATCAATACTGTGTAAAGTTTTGTAGTGCCAATCGATATGTGAATTCTGATTGAGAAATAAAAAAGCTGGTATCTGAAAATATTAAGTAATTAAATTTTCCTGAAATATTTTATTTAGCAAAAGGCTTTATGCAAAAGCTCAAAAAATTAATTGTAGGAGTTAAAGAAATAAATCATAGTTAAATATCTTACTTCGCTGTCAATGCCAGGGTCATCGCCGGCTTCTACTAATAAAACAGAACCTATATTTGAATTTGACAAACGACTGGCCACTACAGAACCAGCAGACCCAGCTCCAATCACGATAAAGTCGAACGATATATCTGAAAAAAAAAAATGTGTTATGTAAAATATAAGTCATTACTATAGGTTGGAAGTAGCAAAAGTGTACTTCAAAGATTTATTGTGATTCGTTTCAGGACGACATTGATTCTTTATGGTAAACAAAGTAGTATAAAAATCGATATTATTCTTACCTTTTTTGTTAAAAATTTCTTGCGAGTTGTCTGCTGGCCAGCGAAAATCATCAAAAATAGTACAATGTGTAGCTATTAGTGTACTTATGGCACTGAGAAAAATATGACCACTTGTACCAGTAAATGCTAAGGGACATATATTCGATATATTTGCTTCCATTATGTTTAGTTTAATAAATATTTCACACGTCTTACTCTACGCATTTAAATGTGATTTATGTTTCGGATGGATGACAACTATTTATATTATATTACCTTTGTAATTAAATATCTTGATCGCGTTTTACATCAACAAACATTGTATTATTATCACATTCATATAATTGAAGGCCCTTCAAGTATTTACAAAATATTCAGCAACCAGTATTCTTCACTAGTATCGTATTTAGAACGTGATTTATAAATATATCTTTGGTGAAATAAGATAATCAGTTTAATATATATTTTTGGCTTTGTATTAATAAATATGACTATATATAGGTGTATAAAAATGAAAATAAACATAATTTACTATAAAGTTTATTTAAATTGCCACTGGTACGTAAAATAATTAATTTCGAGTGGTTATTATTGAAGAATTATAATTTTGATTCGTTACAAATGAACTCTATATCTTATACCATCATAATAAAGCCATAATTTACAATTATGTCGATTATGATTAAAATGATATGTTTGTTTGATAATTATATTATTACAAGGAGATGAAATGTATTCTAAGGCGTTATCGAACATTGGACTATCCCCGAAAGTATTTATTTCATTGCTATAACTGGGCGCCAAATCTACATTGTTCCACCAAGGGTAATTGGGTACATACTGACTAAACCAATTATACGGATTGAAGTATTGTGGATTTACTGGTCCATAGTAATCCGGGAGAGATGCATAGGGTTTGTATGACATTTTATTTGAATTTGCGCTCTGGCTAACGTGGCTGCTTTCTGTTGTTGTTGACACTTGAATTTTGTCAGGGGCAAGTAATTCTAATGGAGCGTTGCTAGAGTAATAGTCAAAAAGGTTTGCTGTTTCGTTAAATAAATCACGAACGACACTGTTGTTTATTTTTGATTCAGGCTCTTCTGCCCGTTTGTAATTTCTAATTGCACAGTGTACGCCTGTATTGTTTTCAATCCAATCTTCCTTTATCATATCTGATGCTTTTTCGGCTATCATAATTATTGGAGCGTTGGTATTTCCACTTACTATGTTAGGCATTATGCTTCCGTCTACTACTCTAAGGTTCTGGATGCCGTATACCTGTCAAAGAGGAGAAATTATATTAATATAATAGTAACAGAAATAAATGTTAAATAATAAATCAAAGGCGCTTTTTGTTAAAGTATTATTGTATTTCTCATAATTAGCGAGCAGTATGAAATATAAAATATACTTACTCGTAATCTCGGATCCACCACTGCTTCTAAGTTGTGCATTGGTCCCATGGCACAAGTACCTACTGGGTGGTAGATGGTTAGGCTGTGATGTCTGGCCTGACATTCAAGGTGCTCGTCAGACATCAATTCATAGTCCTTACATCCCGGGTTACGGTTTGGATTAGGTCTAGCATTCAGTTCTTGTAACGCTGGCTGTTCTATTAGCTCTTGAACAAATCTTGCACCCTCGATCTGTAACGATAGAGGTTAAGGAGCATTAAAAGATTAAAAAACTGAAAATATTTAACAAATTAATTTATATTATTGTTTTTTTTATTATTTATAAATTTACTCACCACTCTGAGAATATCTTCTGGTTCAGAGTAATAGTTCGGATAAATACGCGGTGGCGAAAATGGATTGGAGTCTCTTAACTTAATATATCCTCGACTTTTTGGCCTTAGCAAAAGAGGTACTATAGAAAAAGATGACTGGTATAAAATATCCTCATATAGTTCAGCATATACTTCGTCGGTTAAACCATTTGCACGCTTACCAAATAATCCGCCGTCCATATTATCAGCTGTAGGTGCAATAAATAATTGAATATCAGGATAATCTTCTAATGGATCTTGGTATTTTGTGTTTACAAACGCCATAGCTTCGGCTTCCATCATGCTATATAATGGCCCAACTTTTTGAAAAATAAAATCCGTAAAACTGCTTATAGAAAATATTGTATTAAGATTAAAACAGTAATCTGATCCGTTTGTTAGAGGGTTATCAAACAAATATGAATGTCCTCCAAGTGCCACATGATCCTGTAAGTTTTTTCCTACGCCCGGTAAATGCACTATTGGGTAAATGCCTACCTCTTTCAGTTCCTTTATGTCACCAATTCCAGATAGCATTAATAATTGTGGAGACTGTATTGCGCCTGCCGAGAGTATCACCTCTTTAGAAGTTTTAATTATTCGAGTCTCTCCGTGTTTTGTAAATTTTACACCGTAGGCGTTTTTATTTTCATCTATCAGTACTTTCTCGACTAATGAATGCACACTAACGTGAAGATTAGGCCGATGCGATGCTGGTCTTAGGTAAGCTTTAGCAGTACTGCAACGAAGTCCATCTCTTACTGTAGCATGTGATCTTGTGAATCCAGTTTGATATTTACCGTTTACATCCACTATATCATAACCTATCTGTTGAGCAGCTTCTAATATTTTCCTAGTGATTGGCTGTTCGAATTTGAAATGTTCTATTGTCAAGGGCCCTCCGACTGAATGATATGGGTCATTTTGATATTCTGGTATTCTCATATCCTCAGCTTTTAGAAAGTATTTAAATATTTCGGCATATGACCAACCAACGTTGCCCATTTTAGCCCAATTATCATAATCGCGTCTATTTCCTCTTATATACAACATAGCGTTAAGAGCGCTTGACCCACCTAATACTTTACCTCTAGGCCATTTACATCGATTACCAATCATGCTTAAACAGTATTCACTACTTGGTTCGGTGACAAATTTCCAATCTATGGACGATGTTTGTAGAACGGGAAAGAGCACTGGGATGTCGGAAAGCACATTCTCATCTTGGCCCGCTTCCAATAATAAGATATTCCAGTCCGGGTTTTCTGATAGACGATTAGCGAGGACCGATCCTGCAGATCCGCCACCAACTATAATGAAGTCGTAACAATCATAGAGTTGATCAAACGGATGGTCGCGTACCCTGTGTTCGGCGTCTTCAATCTCCGGCCGATAAAGGTGAATGGCCATACGAAGAACTATAAGTGATCCCAAACCAGGAAGGAGCCCGAACATTATTCTTGTATTTGTGACCAGCGGCCTTATTGAATTGATTCCTGAGTTGTCCATTTTCGACCGTGATAAGCGGCTTATAACATTGTACTTAATGATTTAAATATAAATGAAAGCTGAATTAGCGAGTTCGATTAAGCAATTTAGAGTTTATTGTGAATGAATGCATTTGATACACAGACTAATTATATTCAATTTGACTTAGTTGCTTTTATGAATTATTGCTAACAGCAAATATTGAGCAATTAACTATTTTGAAAAGTATATTATAGTTATGAATATTTTTTACTCGAATATTCATCAAAATAGATATGAGGCTTAGCCAAGCGTCACAGTCACACGGATCGACAAACAGACAGACCATTATAATTTAAAAAATATGTAATATAGATTCTAAAAAATATTAACCGAAAATTTAGCCATGACTATATACTCCTATAACATATTAGCAAGGAAATTAAATATGAAATTCTTATAAAATTAATATATGATTTAATTACTCTGTGTAGTTCAATGAATGAATGTCCGATCAGCAATATGATTCTTATGATACTTTACACCTGTATATTACGACATTGTATACAAAAATCGCTGTTTTGTTGAAGGCTCCGTTTGTTAAATAAATATAACAAAACTATAATGAAACATCGCGAAAAAATACAATTAACCGTTATAATTATTTATTAAAATAGGACTTAAAGTATAAAAATAAATTAAGATAGATATTTACATTTAAAATCTTAACATATTTGTACATTGTTATTTTCTCACAAATAATATCTAGATCGTCGACTTTTCAACCAAAATTCTTTTATCATATCAGCTCCTTTCTCACCAATCATTATAATCGGGGCGTTTGTATTACCGCTCACAAGATTCGGCATTATACTTCCGTCTATGACGCGTAAGTTTTTCACTCCATACACTTTTAGCTCTGGATCCACAACAGCTTCAGGGTCCCAGTATGGCCCCATTTTCGCCGTACCTACTGGGTGGTATATAGTACATGTGTACTGTCGAATCATACACTCCCAATATGCATCAGAATACCATGTTATACTCGCACACGCTGGAAAAGGATGGGTGTTTAACATTGAGCCATACCTTTGGAATGCTTTAGTTTTTGAGACAGCCACTGCAATCTTCACACCCTCGACCAAAGTTCTAACGTCCATTTCATCTGTTAAGTAATTAGGATATATATAAGGATAGTCGTATGAATTCGCACTGCGCAATTGAATAAATCCCTTACTTCTGGGACGTAGCAACATCGGTATTATACTCCACACATCCATGTTATTTATTGGACGAAACACAGCGTTATAAAATTGTTCAGTCAAACCGTGGACTTTTCGCAACTGTCCACCGCCGTCCGAGTTCGTGGAACCGGATATGAAATGAAACTCGATATCGGGAAATTCATCGGACACATTGGCGTATTTTGTATTAACGAAGGCTAGTCCTTCGACTCCGCCCATGATAGTTAAAGGTCCCTCTCCTAAAACAGCGTATTGCATGAGTGTACTAACAGTATGCAGTCTATGCTCGACGATTGATATTGGCTTGTTTATTGTGAACGCTAGACCACCAAGTCCGATATGATCTTGTAGATTCCGCCCTACTTTTAGATTCTGTATTAACGGTATTTTATGTTTCGCCAGTTCCTCTGCGGGACCTATACCTGATAAAAGGAGTAATTGCGCAGAATTAATAGTACCAGCCGATAGTATTATTTCCTTTCGTGCCCTTATGCGATAAATCATTTTGTTTCGAACGAACTCGACACCGAAAGCGATTTTAGTTCTTGGATCGATTAACACCTTTGTTACGAAGGAGTTCTTTGCAATGTGTAAGTTTGAGCGATCTTTGGCTGGTCGCAAGAATGCTTTAGAAGTGGAACAGCGGCTCCCTCGGCGCAGCGTCCCCTGTGCAACCATAAAGCCTGTTTGGTTTTCGCCGTTAATGTCTCGATTTAAATAACCCATTTCCAAGCCAGCTTCTATAAAAGTGGAGACAAGTGGAGTATGATAAGGTGCTTCTGATACGGTTAAGTATCCACCAGTACTGTGATAAGGTGTTTGGGCTAGCGAGGGGTTTTGATTGTCCTCTGACTTCTTGAAGTAGTAGAGTACGTCGTTGTATCCCCAACCCTTATTGCCCAAAGACTCCCACGTGTCATAGTCCTTCTTATTCCCTCTTAAGTACAGCATGTAGTTCAGTACAGAGCTGCCGCCCAGTACTTTACCGCGAGGCCAGTTGCATCGACCGCCTTCCATTGCTAAAATTGAAAAAGGTTTATAGTGATTATCTGACGCCTTTGCGTTAGTTTAAAAAACTTAAATGTTAATATTTTGATTGGATTTTTGGTAAAGAGTTTATATATACGCAAAAATATACCTAAACATGAGGTGCTCTGTGGTTCCGTCTTGTACTTCCAGTCAAGTTTACTCAATTGTAGATACCCTGCGAGTAATGGCACGTCCGATATCTCCGTCTCATCTCCTCCGGCTTCTAATAGTAACACTCTCCAGTTATGTATCTCTGAGAGTCGGCTAGCCACCACTGATCCTGTAAATAAGACATCTTTATTGAAATAATTTTATTTGTCATTCCAAGTTTAAAGCTTTATTTGTATTCAATGTTTGTATGGATTATTGTATTTTATACAGGTATTAGCATTTGTACTTACAATTCGAAAGTTTTTATAAGAATTGCATACAAACTTTAGTTGCAGTGCTAAAGCTGAAGTTTTGAACTACACCCAATGCGAATAGTTTGAATAATCTAAGATCCTAACAATAGCACCATGTTAAATTATAGTTTATTGCACATAAATATTTGAAGATAATAAATTATTATATCCCAACCACTTTCACGTGAACTTATAATTATAACTAACTCTTAACCTTAACTAGTATTTCTAAGCCTTCATGTATTCAGTGAGGGCGACATTAAGAAATAAGACAGCCTCAAAATTGTAATAAAAAACGTCATGACATAATTCTCGAGCGCATTTCTTTTTTTTTTGAAGGAAACAATTCTTTATTAAGAAAAACTAAAGGTTTCAAGAAAACATGAAGTGTACGTTGTTATTCCAGATATTTTTTTATTCAATATTAATATTCCTTAATATAAATAAAACTATGTCATAAGACATACACTGCAAGTAATTAAAAATTACATAAAATACTAAAATAATATATTAAATATAACATAGAGGCAGGGATAAAGCAAAGTTAATGTAAAGTTGTAGAAGCCGGTTTACTTATTTTTGAATAGAAGAAAAATAGTATGGACTATCATGAAGAAATTAACTGAAAATGGGAGAGCCTGCCTGCCTTGATGCCTTTTTTGTATCAGTGACAGTTGCACTTGTCATTTTACTGACTGGAATTAATAATCTTACTATAATTAAATTAATATAAACAAAATATTAATAATTAAATAAATATTAACAAAATTTATTTCGTATGCACATGGAAGTACTCACTGACCAGCAGAACCAGCGCCGATTACTATGAAATCATAGTCTGGTAACATGGTCGCGTCATCAACGTCGGCTGGTCTTCCTTCAGGGTCAGTCTGGTCGTATTGGTAATAGGCTATTGCAGCCACCAGCATTGGTATAAACCATGCCACCTGAAATTCGTATAAACACCAATATGAGCTATTACACTCTTGTAATTTTTTTATAGTTTTAGCTATAATAAAAAAGAAGAGATGCTAAGCTAAAAGAATACAAATTTTGTAAGGAGGTTTTATGTATTTTTTTGTAAATCACGCCTGAGACAGAGAAATCTATAGAAGTCAATCGTACTCGTGTTCATGATATGAGCATGTTTTAAGGTTTACCTGCGTACCTGCGGCTGCAATAGCTGTCCCTGATATCACGTCGGCTGCTACATTCACTATGGAGCTCATTTTGTCTGAAAACATTTAATATTACTATTACTAAACATTATATATTACTAGCTGATGCCCACAGATCTCCAATCGGGGGTCATTTTGATCCCCTTACTTGAAAATAGTAGCATTTGCTATTCTGATGTGCTTACATTAAATTCACTATTTTTTGCGTGAAAAAGTAACGAACATCCACTTAAACATTTGCCTATTAGGCTGGTTTTTTTTCCGTACAGTCACGCGTTTCGGCAGCGCCGTCGGAGCGCGCGCGCGGGGAAATATTTTGTTTTTTTTTTAGTAGCGTTTCAAATTCGCGCGCTTGAGCCCCAGCGCCGTTCGTTGAACGCGTCCTATTCGCGCGCCGCTCGTGCGCTTCTACGGCCATTGTGCGTTTTAGTCTCACGCCGTTGAGACGTGCCGTTAGGTACTGTTGTGTACAAAATGAATCACATCGATACGCCAATTTTTCCACTGGGGCCGCGGGGGCGCGGGGTTATGGGGATGCGACGTATGCTGGATCTTCGTAAAGAAAATATGCTGGACCTTGCAAGTAAAGAAAATTTTCGTCGAAACTGCTGGTTGGATAGGCGAAAATATTTATAAAATTTATAACTATTTTCTCGTAAATCAGAAAAAAATTTTTCCTTTTCCCCCCCCCTCATACCTTTAGCGTTATAAGGATCAACACCTACTGTTCTTCGACGTTTTTGTTGCCTTTTTTCCATAAAAAAAAAAAAACCCCGTTCCTTCCCCCCCTTCCGCCTTTTTTTTTTTTTTTTTTTTTCCCCCGTTCCCCCCCCCGGGGGGGCCCCCCGCCCTTTTTTTTTTTTTTGTTCCCCCCTGTTCCCCCCCCCCCCCCCCCCCCCCCCCCCCCCCCCCCCCCCCCCCCGGGGGGGGTTTTTTGTCGTATTCACGTACACACATATAATAATAATAATATATTTATCATTTAGTTTTTCACTAGTCATATTTATTTTCCCCAAAGTATAAAATAGTTTTCTTATATTGTTAAGTACATTACTTACATACAACAAAAACAAGTCATGTATTACAGATTCAAATAGACTATTATAGTTTACGACATTAAAGAATTAGCTTTCCAATGCTACCATTAAAAACCGTTCAGTAGTTCTGTTTATCCCTCAAACGTTACAACAAAAAAAACTTAATATTATGCGTAATCAATATAAAACATATTTGATGGTTGAACTAAAGTACTACAAAACGTCAAAATAGAAATCCATTGTATTTAATTATTAACGAAAATTTCCATTCATCGCAATTTTCTCCCTCGCAAACGATTGATAACTAATTCCTTGAACTAATGAAACCAAACCGAAATCATTCTATTTTTGAATTTGAAATACAGAACCTCAAACAAAAGACGTTGAGGAAAGCCAAAAGGATGTATCAATGTAGGACATACAAATGAGGTCACCGTTAAACGACTCGAAACATAACGGTATATGATATTGGTGAATACGTGCTCGAAATCGCGTGCGTTCTAGAAGATTCTAAATTCAAAATTCGAAATAATTATTTAATAATTAATTTAAGGAATTATTTGTCTTATCATCAAGGATAGGAAAGTTTTATTTGCTTCTGTTTTAATTTAATTATTTTTAATGTACATCATAACAATAGAAACACTAAAAATAAAATTCAGTGACAAATGTTGTCATACCATCTGATAAAGGCCGGATAGAATTGGAACAGATTTTATTATGACGTTGGTTATTTCATAATGAAGGGTATCACGTTAATCAAAGTAAATAATTATATAACACCATTTTCACCTGACACCGGAAACCGTTAGTATTCTGCGTATGCGCCGGAGTCATGCTCCGGTCCAATGGACAAGGTAGATTCACTTTCTATAGCCGTGATTCATACATTGTAGCGATTATTATAATCAGCGCCTTTTAACTCTTCAATAACTTATACCAACAGCCCGTCAGTCAGTACTTGACCGGAGATCCTCGAAGATAATCTCGGCAAACAATTAAAAAACAATATCACAGGAGACCGATTGGCGTTCATATTAAAGTTAAAATATTTTCTTTATTTATAATTTAAAGTAGATTTCCAGTGATATCAAGATTCGATTCTAAGAATCGCCTATATATGGCAACAATGTTGTTATTCCTTTACGCGTTCTTCGACATGCTCCACTGATAGCGGTCAGGGAAATACCGGTCAATTGTCATTTTCCACTTTTACCTAAAATATTGAATGAACCGAAAGTGAATTTGCTTATAACGCTTTCGCTGCATTCATTTTATAAATGGCCTTTTCGCGTTGGTACCTTCTCAGTATTGTCACACCGTTTTCAAATTGGACATCCTTATGTAGAATAATAATGTAAGGACGTATTTACGGATGCCCAAGGTATACTTATAGATTGTGTTATGGTTGCTAATAAATATAAATAATTATCCAGTTTCTGTCTTGCAGTTTTAAATTGTATAAATTGAGATTGACGAGTCTTTTACTCGGTTATTACCAAAGCTTTTGTATATTTTCGTCGCCTCTCCGCATTATGTGGCTGAAATGTCGACATATGGTAGGCAAGCGACTTTTATGTGGAGCTATGGTAAGGTTCGATGAATCGTGTCAATCCTTTGTATTTCTCGGGTTAAATTTGTCCAAGTTTCTACTACATACAAGAAATACTAGATACTAATCAGTTCATCAGTTTTAGTATTATTATATACTTACTTCTACTTTATACTTTCGGTTTTTTTTACTATTTTAATAGATTTTCTGTTACTTTTTTTAACTTTCTATGTAAATCTAGTATATCAAGGGAAGAACTGGCTTCTCAAATAGGTGATACTTAGCTGTTTTCTATTGTATTGTATAATTGCTTATTTATAAAAGTATTATTGTTATTATTTCTTATACATATACTAGACCCCAGTCAATAAATAAAATCATTATACAAAAATTTTTGAGAATCGATACCATTCAGTCCTGCCTGGACTTTTTCACCCTTGGTGGTTTATTAAAATGTTGTTATTGCCATCTATTTATATATTATTCAATTTACTTGATTCATGACGCGGTGATTTGGTTAAACACTCACAAGTTATAAGCTCACTGTATATTTTCCATTTCATTTAGCATCAATTTATTAATCGATATTAGAATAATCTAAGTATGAAAAATTTATTGATAAAAACACAACGTGTTAGATTATCTCCAAATTAATATTATTAATCCAATTATTCTTTTGCTATGTTATACGGGGTTTTATTAGGTATTTTATTCCATTGGTTAAGTTTTAAATTAAATAAATAGCGGGTTAAAATAACAATTTCATATAACTTTCATTGCGTCCATTTTTTATCAGAAGTAGTACCTGTTTTTATAAGTCAACGACCTATCTTACTCAATCCAGTAATATATATCTTTGTAAAATGTGACAATACTGAATCGTATGATCGAAAGTAAATAAACATTCATATTAAATTTTTAAATAATATTTCAAGGGTCTAATTAATTAAACGGTTTCGTATTTTGAGAAATATTTGCATAGGCGTATTTAAAACTTTTTGTTAAAACGAATACGAGCAAACATTTTTTAGGTTTATGAATAATAATATAAATAAAACTGTATTCTCAAAGACCCATTCAAGAAGAATTCCTGGTTTGAGAAGGCAATTCTTCCCTTCATATCTGAATATGATTCTGATATATCTGATTTCAGGAAACATAGTGAATATATATATATGTAAATAATTAAAATAAATAGTGTTTAATAAATCTCACCTTAATTAAATGCACATCCATGGAATAATGAAAACATCACTAAATGTACAGTCCACATTTATATATTTAGTTAGCAACGTTGAAGCAACTCGCACGTTCACAGAGTACTCCTGTATGCGCGTGAGTCGCTAGTGAAAGGGTGGGAGAGAATTTCTTTGATAATAGACAGCATAATGGCCTTGACAGTATGTCACGTCATAAACTATATTATTAAAAAAACATTTGTCTTAAAAAATTTAAATCTCCTTTGACAATGAAGAATTACAGATATATCAACTATTATTGTATTGGTTTGAAATTACATTAACTATTTTGAGGTAAATATGTTTTTAAGTGAATTGGGTAAGTTTTTTTTTATATTAATAATAGATGCTGTAAATATGTAAGTATCTGTCCCGGTAGGAGATTACTGGTATTCCATATTTGAAATATCGGATATCGATTTCAAAATGCCCTCTGTAAGTATAAGCTTTACTTAAATATACAATTCTTAATTTGATTTTAATTATCATTCAGGTGGCTGTTTTGGATCAACTCAAAAGCGAACCATCGTCGGCGGCTGGGCATGGGCGTGGTGCTTTGTCACTGATGTTCAACGTATTTCCCTTGAGGTAAATGAAAAAGCTGCAAATGTTTTACACAATTGTTTAAATTTTAATTATTATAAAAAACAATACGTAAATAAATATAAAAAGTTGTTCAGGCAAGAGTAAAGATAGTTGGACTAAATAATAACAATAATTTTATACCATATAACAGAATCACTGGCATCTCAGCTAGGTATCCCTGTGAGAAGCGTTTTTCCCTTGATACGATTGATTTAACAAATTAAAAATATAACGGAAAGTTATAAAAAAAAAGTACTGTAAAATACTTGGAGGTCCTGAGACAAGGAAAGACAAATTTGGATAAATTATTTTTGTATAAGTTCAATATTTATATATCATATTTTCATATGTCCAGGTTATGACTCTTAACCCAATGTGTGAGTACGTCGAGACGGCTCAAGGTGTTCCCTTGACGGTGACTGGTGTCGCCCAGTGCAAGATCATGAACGAAGACGAGCTTTTAACAACTGCCTGTGAGCAGTTTCTTGGCAAATCGGTGAAGGAAATCAAAATGACGATCCTCCAAACTTTGGAGGGACACCTACGAGCTATTTTGGGTGAGTTAAGATCTAATTGTTGTTCGGTTATTATAAAAGAAGAAACCTAAAGGCAATTCTTTTCTATACGTGTAAAGAATAAACCTATTTTCATTATACAAAACTACTAAAAACCCGACAGCAGCTTTTACATGTCTACAATTAAAGGGACATGTCACTAATATCCTTGACGTACATTATATGTTGTAGCGCCACCTACAATCATTTCAAAGCAATTTTTCATAAAACTAAACGCAGTAGTTCCACTATTAAAGTATAGATGGCAGTAAATTTAAAATTAATTGAATATTGCAAACTTACAACAAGAATAATACGCAACAGGACAATTATATCAGAGTTATGTGATCCTATATAGATGAGATAGTTTAACTCCCGAGCGGTAGCAAGGAAATAATATAAACAGAATTATAGGGCCGTGTTACGTTGTACTTTTCACAACGGAGCGATTACGAATTTCGAAATAAAATGATCTAATATTTAAAGAATGATTTTTGAGTTTGATAGTCCATTTATCAATAAAATCGTAGTGTAAATAAAATTTATTCCTAGTTGCGTGTAACCGCAGGTTGTTTTTTTCTTAATAAATTAAACGGTGTTTGTACTTGTTTTATTTTCAATAGTAAAATTGGGCTATACCTAAATGTTTATAACAGGGGCATTAATCCTACAAATTTAAGAAAAAATAACAACAGAAAACATTGTAATGTGCGTATATATACAAAAAAAAAATAAATACCATGAATGAGGTGAATGTTCTCAACTTGACTGTGACCTAGAATCAGCCCAAAACCAGATACCCTTGACCGAGTACAGGGTCAACGACATATATAACTTTTATAATATAATTGTTATATAATTTATTATTTGTAAAAATTTCTACTCACTTCGTCTTTCAAGCGATTCCTGTGCCACATTTGTACAGTTGTATTGCGTCGTTCATTCTTCGTAGTTCATTTCTTAATACCGTTATATATAATTAAAAGTATGTAGAAGCTTTACTGTGCTTTTTGTTTCCGTCCAAAGAACTTTGCTCGGCGAATTGGCCCATGAAAATGTCTGATGTAATACGCGTTCAGTAATATAAAATTGTTTCATCCGACGAAGTATAATCAAGCCGGCTGGAGCTCTATCTATCTATACTAACTATAAAAATATGCACAAAGGTAAAGTTGTAAATACTGACTTTCAGTGAATGTTAACATTAACTATTGTACCGTAAATGAAGGTTGTAATTTCTCTGCAAAGGATTCTTGTTAGCGTAACTTTCTGTGATTGTTGTTACATATGAGAATGTGAAAGTTCTTAAGAAGGTTTAATTCATTACTGCGCTTTGTATGAAGCATTTAAAATACAATAATGCAGATAGGAAAATGTGTTCTTGCTTTTAATCAGTGATTGAATATTTCCTCTCTGTTCTAAGTAAAGTTACAGTCTGCAAGGATATATTTTGCATTTTTCTTTCCAAATTATTGTATACTAACTATTCCATTCGGTTTCACCTAAGGAGTCTTAATAAGGACATCTGTGCACCTGGTGAACGCGTGCGTTGTATTTGATCATAGAAATAAATTTTCTATGTAATTACCTATTATGTTGTTGTGCTACAATGAAGATATATTCATGTCTATTTTTGTAACTTTGATAGAGGAATAATTTCAATCCACTTCGCGTATATTTTTTACCCACGAAGATACGTAATATATTATCTACATATATTATTATTCTCAGTCCTGTTTCAAGAATAATGTGGCTTTTCTTGTCTTAACCGTACCGTTCTAACATTGTCTTAATCTTACTCCCTTTTCAAATAACAATTATATGAACCAAATACTCAAAGCTAAATGTAGTATTTATGAGTCAGTACATTTTAGTTATTCCTCAATATAGCTTTTAAATGATGAAATTGTTTACTATGAGTCATAATTCAAGGGAAGTCCAGACGCAAGGTGGTTGCACAAAACCCCCGCGCAGGTTCTATAAGTAACTACCAGAGAAGGCCACTGACATCTGACACAGCAGGCTACTCATATCATCTATTAAAAACATTGTTTTATTTGGACTGTTAAGAAGATACTAATTCTTGGGTAAAGTCAATATTGTCGTCAATTCTGCATAAAACTAATCTCGTAGTTGCCTGAGCCAAACTATGCATTCACACGATTGTACTAAACATTAATGGATTTTATATATATACTTATATTACTTCAATATTATATATTACTTCAATTAAAAAATTTCGACAAACTTAAAATATATTGAAATTACTAAAGTCTATTAGAATTTTTCAAGCTTAGAGAGTTATACATCAAAATCGGCAGCGTTATTTTTAGGATGTGCGAACGACGAAATACATGTAGTGCTTTGCAGAATTTTAATGTCAAATCATACAACAGATTGTCATGCAGTTTCGTAAAGGAATTTTCTGATAATTCAATACTGGATCAATTTCTAATTATGTTGTTTCAACTAATATCATGTTATTCCCTTACTTTTGCATTACAGTGTCTATATTCTTGGTCTGTATCCATTTATAAGAGCCAAGTTGAATTGTTTTTGCCTTATCTGTTTGTACAGGAATGAAAATTTAAATGTCACCCTCTTTTTTCATTATTTTTTTCAAATAATTCTTACCATAGACACAGTACAATAGACCCCTAATAATCTTATTCATCTTTATGCGTTATTGTAATACCATTTTTTTTAAATGTTGACATAACTCCGTCAACCGCCAACTATCTTTGTTTGTTTAGGACCGCGTAACGTCATTTACATTTTTATGAAATTCAAAACGTCAGTAATAACGCTATATTAGAGGATAAGGCATCAAATAAAATAGTTTAACCTAAATAAATGTTGTATGCTGTAACATGAAACATAAATTTTTTTTAGGTCTGTGACTAGCACACTTGTGACCAGTGTGACCAGATTTTTCTTATATTATTAATAATAACAACGATCCAGGTCTTTTCACATACAGCTCATTTTTTGTCTGTCTACACAATGCGTGCCCACAATCACGTAGGCCAAAGTGAATGCCTTTTACCGTAACGTGGAAATTCTACTATAAGTTACAAGTCAAAATCATTTGTTTTAATTACATGTATTAAATAAAACGAAACACCCACACATTCATATAAAGCTGTAAAGTTCATAATTCATGCGCTAAGATCTAAATCTAATCTAAAGTGAATATAATTTAAAAATGTAATCCAAATTATATGTAAGAAGTTTTATTGTTATTCCTAATTAATCATCCTAATGATTTCAATTTGCGTATTTATGACGTATCTAAGCTCTTATCTGAAAACCGGTTAATAATTTATTTATCTCAGCGACGGACCACCACGAATTTGGTATTAAAGGTAGTAGTAAATTTAAATTTTTAGTATATGGATGACATTTGAAATACACTACGAGGAAAAATTTTAATTTAAAAATTAAAATAATGTTTTACGCCCAGGAAAATACCATAAATAAAACAAATATTGTTATATATAGTATTGCATAATACGTAGTTATATACTGTGGCTGTCTATTCAACTATTTTTAGTTACTGCGAGTAAAAAAGGAAAGCATCGGGGGAACGTATAGTTTATATTGCCAAGGACCTCCGCCACTTCAACATTCAGTAGCGACCGTTTGTGTAATACTGTCTTGTGTATCGATTTTTGTTCTTGTTCCGCCATTGCTTCTACTGTCAATTACATTCGCTCTACTATCTGTGTTAGCTTGGTGTGTTGGCATTTGAGCGTTAAAGTTTAAATTAAGAATTCTGTTGTCCCATCGCGGGAAATTTATCTGTGAACAGTAAAGTAAATGTTTTGTATAGACATTTGAATTTGGAATTTAGTTTACTTTTTTGTGTTTAACTTGAACTTGCGCGCTTTTTGTTTGAGGTTTTTGTTCATACAAGGTTATGACTAGTCCCCAGTGAATTAGTGTAATATTGAAAGCTATTTTAGTTTTCGCTATGTCGCTGCTATGGATGAGTGTTTTTAATATTGGATTGACTGTTGGTTGTACTTTTGCTGTCATTAAAAGGTAAGAAATAGTCCAAAGACAATTTATAAAATTTTATAAATCTTCGTGTTTACGTTTGTTTGGAATAAAAAACTTTATATTTATATTCGTCCTAATAGCGTCAGCAGCAAAACCTGACGTAGAGATTGTAAAAATAAAGATAATTATCTCACAGTCTGACCTTTTACAGCGGCCTTTATTGTCTGTTACAATTTCGCAATTAATTTTTTGGATAATCTGTAAACGTAATCGCAATGTAAATGTTTAAATCAAATAAAGTTTTTTATATCATTCTTGGTTCTCACATACACACATTTTTCCATTTCCTTGCCTCAGTGCATCAAAATACACGAACTACTTGATATAAATGGACTCAGGGTAATGTTATTTCAATATTGTTCAGTCTTGATCTAGAATGGACGCAGAAACAATAAACTGCTACTATGTTTCATATTGTTAGGAAAATATATAATTCTTACTACTTGTGTAAGACAGAAGTAAAAATAACGAACTTCTACATAAAGTGTGAAACCTATAAGTATCACGAAATTTGTAAAATCCGGAAAAAAATTTAGTTACCCGTTATTGTTGACATGACAAGTCTTAGTTGTTAAATATGACCTCACTGTACGAATTGTGAGGTGTTAAATATTAAAATTATTTCTGTATATAAATAATACATATGTATGTGTGTTTAGTTTAGTATTTTTAATCACGCAAATCTTTTTTGTCTTTAAATATCTGCAAGTCAGACGTAAATCGTAATGCAGAATTATTATCAGTAACCGAGAACTTGACACCTTACCTTATCTGTTCGACGTTCAATGATCCACATCAAGATCATGGAAGTTAAATGTAAAGTAATAACACATTAAATAATCTTACTTATTTCGAATTACAACACACTTTTAAGTAATTCTTTTCTCCTCAATGTGTCTCATACAAATATTGTACAAATAATCTATATATATAAAAATGAAACCCGTTTCGCGTTGTCACGGCATCACGTGTGAATGGCTGAACCATTTTCGATCATTCTTTTTTTTAAATGTTTGTGGAAGTCCAAGGATGGTTCTTACGAAAAATAGAAAATCTTTCAGGAATATTAAAAAATATACATTTAATATTGCATTAAAAAACGCCAGAACGAATGTCCACGTCATGAGAGTGAGAGAGTCGTGGCTTATTTCTATCTCTTTCCCTCTTATAATACGAAATAAGATAGGTCAACTATACGATATAAAATAGTGCATCAAAGCTACGCTAAGGCGGTACGAAGTTCGCCGCGTCAGCTAGTATAATCTAAAAATGAAATGAATGAATGAATGAATGAAAAAAAGACAAACCCGACTGAGTTTCTTGCTTGTTCTTCTCAGACTCGGGCGCGTTAGTGAGCAAGCCTATAAATTTAGTTTTAAGTGACGTGCAAATGTGATCATGTAACGATCCTACTTGAATAAATGAATTTGACTTTGACTTATAAATATTATATTGTTTATTTAAAGTATGTCTGTCTGTGGCCTTTCATATCCAAATAAATAAATTAAGCAAATTTAACATGGGGTAATTTTTCAACCCACGTTATTACAATAGCCAGTGGTAGACAAATTTCATAAGTAAAAATGAAATGTGATTTTCGGAAAATAAAAACTTAAAACATTTTTCTTTACGAAGATTTGATAAAAATCGAACATGTCAATGACAGACTGATAACTCGAAAAGTCTGCGACTTGATTTATTCGAAAACTCTTCAAATTTATACGACTACATACTTAAGTATAATAAGGAAAAAAGCCTTTGCCTATACTATCATACTTTCTTGTAAAATAATATTTAATTAAAACCAGTACCTTTGGGTAAGATGTCATATGCAGAACACTTATGTCAGGTTTCTATAGATTTACCGATTTGTTCAAAACAATATTTATTTCCCAGATCAGAACCATGACCTAACACAACCGAGCCAAAACCATACACCTATACAACTGTTATATTATGTTGTATAGGTATATATGTACTTGAATTTAATTTCATTCAGAATATTCCCACTTACCACCCAAACAATAAATCACCAACAAAAAGTACGAGCCGATCTGTTTAAATAGTCACATTTTCTTCATCGCATTCATTTGGAAAAGTGGTCATTGTCGCCACGAAATCTTCCAAACAATTAGTTGTCTGATAGAGTTTAGAGGTATTAGTTGGCTTATACGAAATAGCCATCAATATGATAGCTTTCGATGAACTTTAATTAAAGATAACGGTAAAGATAAGGCTCCGGTGGTCGTTTATACAGTCAGGCGTGATCTATCTAATTCTAAGATCATGAATATCTGTGGAACTTCACGCAATGCTTAAAATATGTAAATTGATATTACAAAATTCATACACCGATGGGCCATAAATACAATTCAATATTGTATTTTATTTGTGTGATTCACATAAATTCATTGTTAATTAACACAAATATGTTCTATACTCGAAGATCTATTCTATACACAAGATTACGTATAGCAAATCTGTCCTGTAATAAATAACTTGCATAAAATATACGTCGTATTATAAACAGTTGTTCGGTTATATTAGAAGTCAGTTAAAAGGGTAATGCGCGCTGGAATTAACTATATCACATCTGTTCTTCGGCTTTGGCTAGGCCGAATAATATTACGAGTAATTCAATTTCCCTGGGCTTTACCTGTTTATTTCCCTTTACTATTTAAAATTGTATAAAAATTCTCATATTATTTTGGTAATGTAATTGGTAAAGCTGTTTGTGGGTTATTTATTCGGTCGTTGCTATGAAGAGTAGCTAAAAAGAAGACTAATGATCGGACAAAACGACGCATAGCTTTTTAACATCACTGTTAAAATTGCAATGGTTGTATGGTCGAAATGCACTTGGAAACAAATTTCCATCGTGAGTGTTTCACTTTGTCCACCGTAGGTGTTCGTTACCCCGCCCATATCTCAGAGGCTGTATTTGATAAGCTCAAAAAACACTCGAGACTTATTATTTTTTTTTCAATATAAAAAACTCCATAAAACACTTCGCGGACCAAAAGTGTTGTTTGCGAATGAAACTCTTTGAATGGGTATTTTATTTTTCATTCGTGTTGGGTCAACACTTTATTGGTTTCCTTGTGAGGATTTCCTCTAAATGGGATGTCATTAAATGAGCTTCTCGATTTATTTTGCTACCCTTTAGTAAAGTAGCTTACCCGACAGACGTTGCCCGGTCTTAGTATGAATATTAAATTTGAATTGTTATAACGATAATACTATTCAAACACAATGTATTAATGTTATGCTTCATTGTATTATAAAGCAAATCTACGCTTTATGCCCCCTGGTGACAGTTTTGTCAAATATTTACTTAAAATTTCCGCTCAACTTTGATTAGAAACTTCATGTAAATAAAAAAACAGAAAAAATATAAGGACATTTTTCTAGGTGTTTATGTAATTGTGATCACAGAAGGGAATAGAGTGCATTATTTTTCATTTAGTGTTAAAAAGCGCTTGAACTTGAGATATGTCCGAGGTCGTGCTTTCGATTTCTAGTTGTGCATGCTTTGGCTATGAGCGCAATTTAATACACTTTCGTTCAGCGACGTAGCAAACCATTGACAAAACCTGCAAGCCTAGACATTTTGTCAGGTTGATCACCTTCATACCTTATATATCTTACAGAAATCTGGGGACCAGATACTATAATTTTACATTAAAATATACCTTGCTTTGTAATATATACTAATATTTAAACAACCTTGCTTGTAAAGACTGTTTACAAGCCTTACGCATAGTTTATGTATAATTTATCGGCGTTAATGCGCTACGAAGTGCAACTCTCGCCGTCACTACTCGTAGATAACTGATTCATAAGTGGTATGAATCGCGATCAGATGTGAATTTAATATTTTCAATCTATATAGTTTAGTAAAATGTAATTCAAACACTAAAATTCCATGGAAAATCAACAACGCATTCGCTGATACTAAAGATGTGTGTATAATAGTCACAGTTGACAACCTGGCTACGAAATTAATCAAATAAACGAAGGATTCTTAAAATTCAAATTTTATAATTATCATATTATGTAGAACAAATAAAATCGGATATCATTCAATTAACGTTCTTTAAATCAAAAATATAACGTGGTTTTGAAAATATTTTCCGTTTTTTCGTTCCTTTACTATTTTCGTTCGATTCCATTAGAATTATTTAAATCTCAGCATGATGAAAAAAAACTGTTTTTTCATTATCGAGCGAGCCCAAAATTATCATATGCTGGCTAAGATGCTTCGTTTGTTAAATTATTCGTGTTTTTGTCATGTTTGTTAAATTATTTGGCTACAAGATTATATCTTGAAGGGGTTAATTGTTATAGAAAATTCTCTTAAATTCACATTTTATTAGCTAGTGTTGTTATTGGTTTTCTATAGTAGCATTGGGAAAACTCCATTGGGAGTTCACTGTTCAGTCCTGCCGCGGCCGTCGCGAGCGGTGGGACCCGGCTATGCGGGGTTATCGATTTTCCTCGTTTAATAAATCGTCACCACTAATTATATTAACTAAATCGTAATCTAAACGTATAGATTATATTAGACAGTCGCGTAAAGTTCCTGGAAAATGAAAAGTTTCTAATGTCTAAAGCTTTATGTAGTCGCTAAAGTTTATCGTTATAAAGGAGTGAAAAAATAATAAAACTGTTTATCATTTAGTCTAATAGGCATTTTTTTATATGACACAATATCGTGCTACGACCTTTCGTTCGTAATAGCCTCTAATGTCTCTTTAAACACATTTTTCTAAACTTATTTTCCCTAAATACATTTTCAGGAATTTATCTTAAAGTGCAAGTAGTTATGAACTTTTCCTACTTTAAGAAAATTGTGAGCTTTTGTCGAGGAAAGGCTAATTTATTAGCCTCCATTAAACTTGAATTATATTAAACATAATGTTAAACTTTGCTATTTTTTGATGGTTTATTTTTTGTATAGTTCAAATGTATTAGATTTCTGATTCGTCATAATACTCGTAAGTAGACGTCAGTCTCTTGTTCTGTATAGAACTGAATCAAGGTCTGAGATGTTCCCCTGAGCAAGTATTATTGTACGATGGGCCATAAATACAATATACTACGGGTTGTGATCGATCCGAAGTCCCGCAATGATTTATTTCGTTCGAAATTCATTGTACAAACATTAATGTCACATTGTAACATTGTTTACTGACTCTCCGTTTGTGACGTATATGTCGTAGGAATATTAATATATATACTTATTTACTCAACGTAAATGAATGATATTCTTGTCCTCACATATGTTACCGAGAAGGAAACGTAGGCGGCCGTATGTACAATCGGCGCAGAGATGTATTTAGGAGGACTTTTCTTAAATATATAAATACATACAAATCTATAAATATTTACTGGCGTAAACGTTATGTTTACTGTTTATTTCAATTTACAATTTAAATACAAAAATAAGGGGAGGTGGAGGAAAGTTGCAGTTTTCAATATATATACATAGATAGATATTATACCAGTTTTCGACTAAATATCGACTGGAGAGGCCATTTTCTTATTTGTAAAATTTTGTAGTTCGTCCCTGTATCCTAAATGCGCTACTTAAAAATGATCGTTTTAAAGGAATTGAGATCATGTCAAGGACGCGTAATTAGTCTATCGGTAATATGTTTTAAAATATCTAATTATAATTAGATGAATATATTCCTTATCATGCAATGCGTTTTGTGTTCTCTTCCGGGGTAATAATTGTTTTATTTACAAGCTAAAGCCTATTTATTTGATAAGAAAATCATTCATGATTGGATTTTGTGACGTGTCTACAGTATATCCGCATAGACCTGATATTATTTCTTTCTAAATTTAAGATATATGGTATAAATGTATAGAAGAACTCTCCAGTTTAAGTTCAAGAGAGCTCTTGACCCTTCCTGAAAGTTCTTGGTTAATATGTACAAAAAAACGCATGGTATATCCTCCTGAAACTTGATTAAAATGCCTTCTAGAAGGTATTTTATAAGAACTCCGTTATTCTAAGTTCATTTTTCATATTAAACTCAGTGTGTTTCCTTAAATTAATCTCCGTGTGCTTCCATATTCTAAAATAATATCTAATGTAAAATAAATTATTTCCAACGGTATTCAAACCTAATACCGCACCCAAGCGATAATATATATAAAGTATTTTTATCCAATAGGAATGAATTTGCTCGTACAGATTAGAATCATGTCGCATTTTTATCAAATGCTAATAGCGATAAAGTGATACTTTATTATAAAGGTTTGTAGCAATGCGCATACATAATTATATTTAGTATAAAATTTGCACTGATTCCGACTTGACATGTCTAGTATTAGCTTTGAACCGGTTATCCACATAATTCGATAATCTAAATTAACAATTTATTTACAGAACTATTACTTTAAAAAGTTATATTTTCGATTTCGGTTGAGCAATGTTTCAAGTGTTTCGAGATTTTCGTGACTGATAAAAAATTGTCTTCGTATTTGTCTTCCGAATGCTTAGTGTGCAGTGTTTATAATGGAACTACTTCGTTTTGTCCTTATACCAATTGGACTCACATTTGGGCTGACATACCTTAATGTTAAAAAGTAAGTACTCGTTTGAAAATTATTATTCAGCTGTATTCTGCGGTTGTTAAAATATTTCTATACTATGGAATACTTGAATTACATTCCCTTCTCGGCCTTCCTCTCCGTCTTAAAGTGCGATAAACATATTATAATACTATTTTTTGTACGTAAATATTTTTCTTTTTAATTGTAAATCAGTCAAGAAGTTTGAAAGGAGTGTTTGGAGATGTAGATAAGCTGGGAAAATAAACGAAGTGGTAAAAAATAATTCGTTACACTTACTATAAGTACTTCCTTGCTGTGCTTATTCTAGAATAACTATTATTTTATGAATCTACAGAAATTAAATTGGAAGAATGTTATTTATGATTCACTCAAAGAGTATTTTTTTTAAATTATCTCTTTGTGTTAAATATCGTTACGTTAAAAAATTTTATGGTATCTATTAACAATGTTATGCATTAATGTTTATACAACTATAAGTAGTGTAAATCTTTATTTATGTTACGATTTATATAAAAAAATAAGTTGTCAAAACCTTAAAATTACCGGTGAAATTATTTGACGTCTTTATAATAGATATATCGCACATTATCATAAAAAATCACAGCTACAGAAGCATACAGCATTGGATATCTTTTGAATTTAAAAATCTTAGGAAACACTAAGATATCCTTTCCTTGCAGCTTTAGCTCTTAGCAAGGAGAGATTTTTCATTGACAACAGGACGTAATAACAGTTTTACGCTCTTTTCTCCTATTGCGACACGAATTTTTATTGGACCCGGAAACAAAAATTCCAGGAACATCAGTCTTTACCATACCTACTTACACTTAAGAATTTCACAAATATTATTGTAAATTTACTGAGAGGAAACTCAATTCAATAGGTTTCTAAATTTAAATTAACCCGAATACTGTGACTACTGAGTTCTTATAAGACGTATTTGTGATAATACTTCTTTTATTTTAGTTTTGAGTTTCAAAAACCGATTAATAAATATTACCGCATAAAACAAAATGTGAGAACTAATATCAATCATGAATTTCTTATACTTTAACTTATAATTGATATTTCATTGGTTTGCATTCTAAGTCTGCAATTCGAAAACATATTTCACAAGCTAATAATTAAATTATAATCTACACAAAATATATGGTTATTTTTTTAAAATAATGTTTCTAATTTAGAAATGTTTAGGAATGCCTCATTAAACAATTCCGGAATAACGACACCTACATTTTCAAAAGTTATAAATTAGGGTCTTCACTCTTCAGAGGGGTAAAATGCTGGATTCCTTATGTAATGGAATTTATATCCGGCGTTGTTAGACGGTAATATATCGTAGATATCAACTTGAATTTTTATATAGGTATCTATAAATATACCAGTTACATATTTATCGTTCATACCTTATTGTGTTATGTACGCAAGAAGGTATGAGCGAATCGTAACACATGGTATCTTTGTATTTTTTTTTATTAAATTGAACTTAAAAACCAGAAATTACTAGCCTTTAAATTTCAAAAGAGCCACATCATCACAAAACAATACGAATATATATATAATATAGTTTGATATAAACATATATAATAATTATTATTCATGTATTAATACATGTTTAATAAGGTTTCTTGAGGAGGTGGATACGCTTCCTTTTAAAGAAGAATGTTCAATGAAACATGCAGAAACCTCGATAATTATGATAACATATCTTACCTGTTACATCATGAATTGAATTATATTTCTTTCTCCCACAGGAACTCTTACAGTAGAAGAGGTGTACAAGGACAGAGACCAATTCGCGGGTCTGGTGCGCGAGGTGGCGGCACCAGACGTCGGCCGGATGGGCATCGAGATCCTGTCCTTCACGATCAAGGACGTCTACGATGATGTCCAATACTTGGCCAGCTTGGGCAAAGCGCAGACTGCGATCGTCAAAAGGGATGCGGATATTGGCGTAGCGCAGGCCAACAGAGATGCAGGAATACGGGTATAGGTCGTACCAGGTAGAACAGATATTTCTGTTCTATAATATCTATCCATACGCCTATAATATATATACGTATATATATGTTATTTACTAATAAATTTTCAATTAATTTGAGTGCTATAACACTGCGCTCAAATATACAAGCTTTTGTTTTCTCATAGAGGGGCTCCAATCGAAAGCTTCAAATAAGGGTTCTGTTCATTTGAAGAATATTGCCTTGACCTAATTCAGATTTCTTTGTTTCTCAAGTAGGCTCAACATTCATTATCGAAGAATATAGGTTTGTGGGGTGATATATAAAAATATTGAATAGGTTTTGGTAATTTTCTGATTAAAGTTCTGGAATATAAGCATGAAAATTTAAATTATAATGTAATTAACCTGTAAAATTCCCTCTCTAAAGTTGTTGTTGTTTATAACGATTCCATAAGAATTTGCTCGCCCGTGTACTTTGCTACGAAAAAGTTATAAATAATAAAATGTTACTTATAACAAATACTCGTGGCAAATATGGAATAATATTGGAAGTTTCTAGACGTAAAAATATTAATAATTTGACTAACGTGGCCTAATAAAGTCTTGCAGGACTATCCCTTTACGAAGATCAGTGCATTTCATACAGTTTCCAGGACATAATGGTGGTATTGTGTTCTACTTTTAACATTCCTAAACTAACAAGGGCAATTGTCTTTCAAATTAGGGCCAATGTCGTGTATATACGTCATTATATAATTAGATAACTAGGCATAATGGTCTAATAAATCTTCGACCTTCTAAAAGGATCTATTTTATTTGTTACTATCTTGTACTGTGAACAAATTGCTTATCATCAATTTGATGAAAAGTCAAACAAGAGGGAAATACATCTAATACCTAAATAAAATTCTCGTTTCACAGTTTTCGTTCCCATACTCCTCCGAAACGGCTTCACCGATTCTCATGAAACTTTGTTAGCGTATTGAGTAGGTCTGAGACTCGGCTAACATCTATTTTTCATCCCCCTTAACTTTAAGGGTGGTCCACCCCTAATTTTTTTTTTTAATTTTTTCGACAAATATTCTTATTTTTTATCTTTCTATCATATAGCATACAAAAATACATACAATATATACATTATTAATCAATATTTATTATTAAAAATTCTAAAATGAATATATCCAATATCGGTCAAAGTAATTATAGATAAAGATAATAGATGACTTAGAACCGACAGGAAATTCGATACTCCCTGTTTTAAAATCCGTAACTTGTAAGACGCTTGAATGATTGATAGCGTTAAATTACTCTTTGTTCAATAGTTACATAGTCAAGCGATAAAATTAATTAAAATCAAGCTAAGTTAGTCCAAAAGAATTTATCACTCTAAGATTGAGTAAGCATTGAAAATTTTATTAACTGACATATATTTAAGACTTTGATACACAGGGTTCTGGGTACGTTTACTGCTACGATCAACATTTGTGTGATAAGCAATTTTGTTGGGTGCGGCGATATGTTATAATGTGTAAAAAAGTATATATAATTATAACGTAACACAAACTATAGCTAACGATGGTTAAATATATAATAGGTATTAAAAAGTCATATGAAAAAAAATTCTAAGTATTCAATTCATACACCTTTGGTGTATTTATATAAAATAAGCATTTATAAGGATTAACCAATTTATTCTACGTTTCCAGGAAGCTGAATGCGAAAAGAACGCAATGGATGTGAAGTATTCTATGGACACGAAAATCGAAGACAACTCCAGGCTGTTCAAGCTGCAGAAGGCTCACTTCGATCAAGAAGTCAATACAGCTGTAAGTGTTTATAAATAATACTGTCAAAACATCGGCATATCAAGCAGTAAGAGTAGACGTACTGACATAAAAGCTGTCAAATTTAGTATATGTATGAAATGTGATATTGCCATCGTAATAGTAGGTGATTACCATTCTGTGTCTGAATTTTAAACTGACAATGTGCGCTGAAATTGTGGAATTGATAATTGGCCGATACCGGGGATGGGTCAAGACTTGACGTTGAAAATTGCACTCTTGACATATCTACCTATTGTTTAAACTGAAAATTAAATACTATTATACTATGACAATTTTAAAGCTAACTCGAAAACTAACTTTCGAGAGTATGTGACAGTTTACCCAATCGGAAACTAATTTGAATCGGACTATTTTCAATTTGAAATCATCGATTCATTTGCAAATTTTAAGACTATAATAGTAGACGTAACGTGTATGTATATAGAGGTTTCGGTCGCATACATTAAAAATTTTTACTAGATAAATTGCTTCAAATGTTGAGGTTCCTGATTTATTGGTGTTTTTAATTTCTAAACAAATTTTAGAATTGAACTGAGAACAATGCTTGAATAGAACTCGAAAATAACTTTACTCAAACTATAGTTAATAAGTTGAAGCACAAATCATGTTTTGGTTGTAACAAATAGTAAAAAGCAAATACAAAGTATTTAAGGGAGCTCCCATATAATAAATGTGATATTAACTTGGACGCAACTCTTAGTACTGTTATACATTCCTAGTTATTTTAATCTCGTTCTATTCAATTTAAACAGTTTTATATAAAGAAAACACTGTTAACATAGTGTATTATAGTATGTATATAACTCTAGCAGAAAATCATTTAATTTTTTTTGTGACATTTTACCAAGTTTGATATGACTTATTCTTGATGTTTTCAGAAAGCCGAGGCCGCTTTAGCCTATGAACTGCAAGCGGCGAAAATCAAGCAGAAGATACGAAACGAAGAGATTCAGATAGAGGTTGTGGAGCGTCGCAAACAAATTGAGGTATTTTTTTACTATTCGTATTAATATCATAAATATATACCATTGCTTTATAAGCTATCTCGCGATTAATGCTGTATACTGATCTATATGATAGATAAACTGTAAATTGTATAAGCATGCACCTAGACTAGATTGGTTAGGTGTTCTCCACTTCGAGCGGTACATTTATTTTATTTATTTATTAAGATTACACCACTTTCAGTTAGTTGACATATAAATATAAACAGGAAAGCAAAAAGCATCAATACAGTCAACCGACCAAAACTGTGATATATAAACAATTAGGAATAGCCAAAATGATAAAACTACCATAATATAATATATTACAGAAAAAAAAAACAAAACTAAATATAAAAAACTATACTAAACTAAAAACAAAAACAAAAAACAACAGACATATACACGAACAAAGCAAAGAAAATTATGGATTATACCTTCTCCAGCTCCGATAGGGCATCAATAATTTTTATTTTATACACCCCTACGTTGTCGCAAAATACGTCAACTTTGTTAGCAGATAAAGTATTGTACAACCTTCGCATTTGAACTAAGGGGTAATACGAAGTGATGTTTTTATATACATTTAGCTGAAACGTGTTGCCTCCACGACAACGATGGAGTGTATTAATATCAATTAAAGATAGCAGCTGGGGACAATATATTAAGGAATTCATAATTTTATGTAGGTATACCAAAAGAGACATCACGCCGTAATTGTAGTGAGTGCATGCTAAAGTTCTCAAGTCTACTTTTGTAGGTGCTAAGTTGCCTAAATAAATTATTACGTCTACACAGCGCCTTAAGACAACGTTTTTGACAACATTTAATTCTTTCAATATGTATATTATTATAATAAGGTGACCATTTGTGGTTACATGTTGATGTAACCACAAATGGTCACCTCAACTGGTTATAATATTATAATATATAATATTACAAACGTAATATTAGTAAAGATAGAGATTGTTCAAAACACAACAATGTTGTTGGGAATAATTTGAGTGAAATTTCTCTACGATTATTTTTTTGCGGATCAAATATATTTCAATTAGCAATAAACTATATTCAGGTGGAACAACAAGAGATCCTACGCAGAGAGGAAGAGTTGAAGGCTACAGTTCGTCTTCCAGCTGAGGCAGAAGCTTACAGACTGCAAGCGATCGCCGAAGGCAAACGGTGAGTTACGATAAAAACAAATGCTATTTTTCATGTTTTATTTACAGAGGCAATACATTATCTGTAAATTTCAATTGTCTTATAAATACGATTATTTATTTGTTTATTTCTCTATTTGTGTATTAAAGTAACTTAATACTAATAAAAAAACACCCAAAAAATTTTAGTCTTTACCCAAAACCATGATGTATAATTTCAGAGATCTCTTGGGTTGTATGCCCCTTTATAAAATAAGCATTATTCAGAACTATGTGAATTTAGTAATATGGTTATGAGAAATTAAGAAATTCATATATATTTCAGCACTCAAACAGTGGAAGGCGCCAAGGCCGACGCTGAACGTATCAAAGTGCTCGGTCTAGCTGAGGCCACGGCCATCGGGGATGTTGGTAAAGCTGATGCTGAGAGGATGTTGGCTAAAGCCAGGGTCTACAGGCAGTATGGAAATGCAGCCATCATGGCCTTGGTTCTTGAAGCATTGCCCAAGGTACTTTTTATATCACCAAATATCCTTATTAATCCAGATTAGTTTTTCAATAGCTCTGTGCGCTTGAATCATTGATTTTATATTGTACAATAACTTTTCGATAACATTTGGCCAAGGTTCTTGACAATCGTAACATTTGACGTTTGTATAAAATATAGATTTAGATTTGTTTGAAAAACATATGCTGTTGTCTGCGTGCTCTATAATTTGTATTAAAAATATTATCAAGCAATAATAGTGTCTTTGCTGTAAGTGGAGTTTGTTATTACAAAGAGTCTCCTTTTTTGTTTTTATTAAATAATAGAATAAATTTAAGATTAGCCTTCCCTTGGTAAGTTAAATTTTCTTCCAACCAATTCTAAATAATCTATATTCACAGATTGCTGCGGAAGTGTCAGCTCCTCTGGCAAAGACCGATGAAATAGTCCTCGTTGGGGACAACGGGGCGACTGGGGAAATGGCCCGATTGGCTGGAGGCATTCCGCCTGCAGTACGAACACTCACCGGCCTGGATATCAACCAGGTGTTGAAGAGACTTCATCCCAATGCACCAGGTATGCAGCGTTAGTCGATAAAAATTCAGTACAATTTTATTAAATATAGACTAAATGCCCTAAAGTTTATTTTTACAATTTTAAAAATAGGAACGTGAAACCCTGTGTGACTTACACAAACACTCAAAAGTAAACAGGTTTTAGATTTATATGTGCAAATAAGTAAATTATAAAAAAAATTATATCACTTTATAGAGTGTGTACGAAAATCTAAACCTGATAATTGAAGTTGATAGAATTCATTACAGGCGATAAGCATGTTAAGATGGTTATTAGTCTCGTGGTGCTTTATGTTATATGTAATTAATTTTTATTTATTTTAAAGGTTAACAAACCTGCGTTAACTATATACAATATACATTACTAGGTTAGGCTAAAGCTTATACTAAAAATCTTACCTTAGTACTCCTTAATAGTTAACACAACATGTTTTAAAAATATGTTATTGTAAGGTTCGTGGGTTAAATGAACTGTAAGGCTATAAGGCTGCTGAATGAATTTGCCACGAGCGTGTGAACGGGCACTCGTAACGTCGTTCGTTCACAAATATTTCGAGGCGAGGCGAATGCTAGCACCAATGTGTAAACACGGTTTTAGTACACACAATCATGAAAACAATCAATAATTTTCAATTGATCTTAGTCTGTTTTTTAAAGTGTATACTCATCTTTTCTAGATGCATCTTCTTTGGCAGCCAGTAAGAAGAAAGAAGTTGCAGCCTGCTAAAACCATTTTCCTTTATTCAAACCGCACAAAGCATTTTAATTATTTATGTGAGTGATATCGTACAAAATAATAGCACAGTATGAAATTTTCTTTTATTTTAAGGTTTATTTTCGCTAAGCGAACATGTTTTAATTTCGCTGTTTCGTATCGAATATAGTACTCAGTTGATATCTTTTAACTATACGGTTAAAGTTTGAATCTTCGCTTGGCGCAAGTAATTCCTTCTAGAACAAATTATTTTTTTACAATGATATTTACTTGAAGTATTTAATATATTTTCTCGTAGCTCTTAGATACTGTAAATGTACCAATAGATTTTATACTATTTATAGATTAGTGTTCTTAAGACACCTTTAAGAAGCATTTTGAATCGAATATTATACGACACTATGTTTGTTAACGGATTTTTATCCAGTGCCCGTAATATCAGACCTGGTGGTGTTGAATGACCTTCACGACCCACTAACGAGACTAACAATTTTGTTGCACTGACTCGAGGCTCGTTCATTGAAATAAAGAAAATCCTAGCTTTTAGCTAACTTAATTGCCTTGGAAGGCTTAATTTACCTTAGTTACTTTCTCGTGTACTATTAAAATGTCTGTTGTACTCTGCACTTCAGAAAACAGCATTGACTTAATAACCACACGTGTTTCTGGTTGATATTCTCTCTATTTCAATGAACGAAATCTATGATATTTGTATTGTGTGTAATTTGTGCCATTTTCTATGTAATGAAATGTGTAATTTTCGTAATAAAGTGAGAATTATACAATGTATTTTATTTATCCAATAGACTTAAAACATGGAACGTGGGTAAACCAATTAATGGAGGCAGGAATGCAGCCGGTTCAGTAAACAATCGTGAGTATGGTCAGCAATTTAAATGTGGGTTCTTAAGGAGCTTTTCTTTTCATGTATTTGCAAAATTAATAATCACACCACAAAATGATTATTTGGACAGCAGAATAGATAGGTTTAGGTAAGCTGCTAGCCAAAATGGCTTAGAATACATTTTATTACTTATAAAAATACGAATAACTATTTAACCATAAACATAACGTAGCCAAAGATGAGATTTGAAGCGAGTACATACAAATTTTGATACTTTAAATCAAAGACAGTAAAAAACATAAATAATATATTGTCCGCTTCAATAACTCTGTTGACCATGATCAGCAATGAGATATTGATCCTGAGTAAGAGAGACGCTTATTCCAAAATCTTGCTCACTACGCGTGTGGGTTCTGAAGCTCGCCACGAATGTTTGTCTTCATAAGCTAGAACAAAATTTACAAGATTATAAAGTACAATATATATCGAAGAAAAAATAGCGCCAAATTTCTTTGATTGTCTTTATAGGGAAATTACTGATATTTTGTCTTTGGTGATTCCTCACTGTGTTTTCTTGAGCGTATGAGTTCATTCCGTATTTTAAAGATACGTAGCTGAGCTATAAGATGTTTTAGTACCCAAAGTTTTACATAAAATAATTACCTCAATCTTTTGTTTGTAATTAAGTTCATCCTTGCTGAGAACGTACGAGAGCTTAGCCAGAGCTGCCTCCGAAGTCATGTCGAAAGCGGGGACTACGCCGCATTCGATTAATAGCTAAAAATACAAATGATTTATTAATTGAAGAATTTAGAAGAATATTTTAGAATTTTATATTTCATTACATATATAGCTGGTTTAAACATTTATTTACAGAAAAAATATTAAGGTTCGTTAAAATGTATGAAGATTTAGTTTGTATAACACAATACTTATTTACGACATCTAAAGAACACACATTAATTTGATGCAATTATTAACTAAGATAATCCAAAAGAGTGAAAATGTGAAAATTTTACTAACAAGACCAGTTTCGTAGAACGGCTTTCCATGCACCATTCCATTGATACACTGTGTGACATTGACCACTACGACCTCGTTCTTCACAGCTCTCTCAATTTCTCTGTAAATCTCCTTCCGTTTGATCGGAATATTACCATTGCCGTATGTCTCTAAGACCACGCCTATAAAAATAATCCCAACATGTAACAAAATCTATTGTATAATATTATCAACTATAGGAAAACAAAATAGGAGAACAGAGCTTAATATGGTCTGTCCATGTGTTTCTGACAATTATAATAAATTTAAATACTATTGGACTCTTATGGATATTATTACGTTCAAAGAACGATAATAAAATAATCGATATTAGTTTATTGATAATCATTTACCTTTCATTCCTTCGAACACTCTTCTGATGATGCCTGGAGTGATTGTGGGGGTTACTTTTAATAAGTAGACGTCTGTGCAGAGTTTATCGTGTAAGATACAGTCATTTGGTACAGATCCGAGAGGATGGATCAACATTTTGGGGTCTACATCAATTGTTGTTTTAGCTTCCAATAGTGGAGGGAAATTCGGGGAGTCGAAAGCGTAGATCTTTGTATTCGAGACTTTCTTGACTCTGAAAAAATTCATTGATAAATTAAGAGAAGGCATGTCACGGAAGAAACTACCAAGAGTAAGCTTCTAAATTTCCA
Organism: Pontia daplidice; assembly: GCA_963693355.1. NCBI lineage: Eukaryota > Metazoa > Arthropoda > Insecta > Lepidoptera > Pieridae > Pontia > Pontia daplidice. The sequence continues at coordinate 2,134,093 of CAVNZL010000006.1, forward strand.
TATTTTCTTACTAGCAGTTTCGCCTTCGATAGATCCGAATATAAAAATGGTGGTCGTCTTACTCAAAGAGAGTGCACTAAATTTAAGGCGCATGTCCATGTAAGAAATATATCATACTAATTTTTCCCTGCGGTTTCACCCGCCTTAATAAAGAGACTCGTGCCCGCCATTAATTATAAAAATATTATATATATTATGTTATATATGACATATAAATAGAAGCGACAAAAGTATTTAATTTCTTCTAGGAATCCATTTATTATAATACAAAATGTGCATTGTATGAATATATTGTAATATGTTATATAATGGCTCACACATAAGATTTGGGCTTTTTTGTAGGACTATAAAAGATAATATATAGGACTTTTCGATCATAGCATTAAATAAATCTAACTCTAGTTATTTCGGCTGCATACGAAAGAATAGCGCGGAGATGGTAAACTTCCTAATACTTATTAAGTATACTTATATATTTTGAACAATTCACACAATATCTTTACAAATTGTAGCTCATGTGTTTTTCTGTTTTATACCTAAGATATGTTATTTGTAGTTTCATTAAAATCCATACAGTAGTTTTTACGTGTAAGAGTAACAAAGATCCATACTTACAAAGTTTCCCGTTTATATTAGTAGGTTTCACGAGACTCGGGTTTCCCGGCGTGAATCTGCTCTACGTATATATACTTATTTGAAATCTATCTTAGGTATTTACGTGAAGAGGTTAATAGGCTTCAAATCGCATTGTTTAAGGAATAAAAGGCTTATTTTAAAATGCAATGAAAATTTTTATACTCTTACAACAATAACCCGAATATTTACCTGGTCCCTCTGAATAATTTGGCTCCAAAGAAGACTGTAACTTCTGGAATATATTGTGTAGCAGCAATCAGTATCGCACACAGGATGTTGTTGTTACCATCACTTCGAGGTTGGAAAATTGGAACCTGTTCAAATTACAATTATATTATTTCACATCATAGTATACAATTCTATTAGACCAATTTATTAGCAATTATTCTGCGAAATAACTATCAAACACTCGAAGCTCGTCTACCTCACGTTACCTCAAGTATTAATTATTATTATTTATATAAGTATTAATGTGACGGCTTAGTTCCTAGCATTAACTCAATGACCACTCCGGTGTCGGGACGAAACGTCGAGTGTTTTTCGCGGAATATTGATAATAAATTGGTATAATAGAATTATATACATTATTTTAGTTTTTTCTTTTAATTAAGAGCATAAATCTACAATAAATAAGCACGAAATCTGAGGACTGATTACCTGTGCTCCAGTAAGGACAACCGTCTTTCCAACAGATTCAAGCATAAAGGAGAGAATTGATGCACCATAGGCAGTGGTGTCAGTTCCGTGAAGGACCACAAAACCATCGTAGTCGTGGTAGTATTTCTGGAAAAATAATTAGTTCAAATGATGCTCTCATATAGACGATTATATTGAATTCATTGTAACTATATAACTAAATATAGACTTTTTTAAACTTAGTGATACCTTAATATCCCTAGCCATTGTGATCCAGTCATCTGTCATGAAGTCTGATGAATCCTTCAGTTCTTCGTACTCAAGAATCTTGTATAGAACCTTCATATCAGTGTCTTTACCATCTAAAAATATTTATAAATTGAGTAAAAAAGCGAATAATATCCCTGAACCAAATTATTGTTAGTCCAATTCAAAATACTTCAGCGGTTAGAACTGCTGTAAATATTAATATATGTGTACTTGTATATAAATATTAACTCTGAACAAATATGAAATTGAGATATACCTTATAATTAAATATGCTATTTCCCTCATCAGCCATGCTTTCTGTATGAGTGTTGTATTGTGTTGCATTAGTTTTAATAAATAAATAAACAAGTCTTCATCGTTTTGTCAAACAACATTTCTTATATTTAAACTTAATTAACACTTATCATGACACGTTATGAATAAACACATTTCATTATGCCTTATTTTATAATTATCTATCGGTTACCAACGAAATAATATATCCAGTGATATACATTCAAACAAAAGGTAAATGCTTGTATAATTTTATCTATACAATATTTTAATAGTTGATAATTTTCATCATATTTACTAAAAGATATAGTTAAGAGTTATCTTTTTTTAAAACATTTCATAATCGACCTTCAATTTATTATTACAGACATTTTATAAAGTTCCATTGATATATTAAATAATAAGCATTAGACAAAAATTAATATGTTTATCGAGCCGAAAATGTACAGTCATCGTTGGCCGACAATTTTTCGACGGGGCGGCACCAATTTATTGAGAAATAATAATCCAAATATAACTATACTGGCTGCGTATCTTTCAGATGTGAGAACATCTTTCTAAGCTGAACCTTTCTTTAATGAAATCGTTTGTAACAGACATTTTGTTATCATATGAGACGATAATAAAGGCAATTCTCAAACTTTTAGTACTTTCTACTACCATTCTTAAATTATCAATAAACGTGTAACTGCATTTTGTAATGTATGTTATCTTACTATAACTTAAAACTAAGTTACTACCATGGTCAAAGGAAAAAACATTGTTCTGTTGGTAATTCTCTTGAAGTGTAATTATTTTTGACTAGTTTATTCTTTGTCATGATTCAATTTACAATTCAATATATGCATACTAACGGTTAGTATAATGCATGGATATCAATGCCTCTGTAACTCAACAGCATCAATAAACTTGAGAATTGTTATAAAGGAATCTGTACAACGGGATTGAAATGTAAATGGGAACAACGGGTTCTGACAAGATAAGAAATACCGTCATCAGACCAAAAACAGAGGTTTTGTACTTAACACATAAGCAAAAGTATCAGAACGATACGAAAATAAGGCCAACAGAAGAGAGGCAGACCCCTACCAACCACATGAAAACAGATCGCTAGTAAAATCCTGGTTTGGAGTAGCAAGGGACACACAAGAATGGGGAGGGCCTTTGACGAAGAGACCTGCATATGTTATTTTTATGTGTATTGACATTTTTCATGTCATATTAGATGTTTATACCACCATTTGTCCTTGACTGCACTATGCAAAAAAATATTATTAAAGATCTTATACATAATATTCTTGCTATTACTTGATGAAAAATATCGACCAAATATTACCACTTTATATAATAGGACCTATTTAAAGCGATATTCTTAATACACCCAGTTAAATTTTGTTGTATATTATTAAGATCTTGTTTGATACTAATGGCTACTGTGTTCTCTCCATAAACACTCTACAAAGAATTCAGTCAGTTCGTACTATACTAATATAATATACGATGATTGAAAGACACTATTCTGGTATGTAAAACACGTTTTCGACTTATTACGGAAGTCATTCTTGTCGCTCTCAACGCTAAATTCGGGCTTGATTAGAATAACAAATTAACAACATTAGGTATACATACATATTAGTAAGATGATAATTATGTATACTTAAACAAAACGTATATAAAAAGAATTTACCTGGTAATACGAGGAAGTCTTGTTTGTCGGTTTTAGCGAGATTTTTCTCCCAATATTCATTGTCGTGAAGCTGTGTCAATTTTCTGATTACTCTCTTCTCAATGTTCTTTTGTGGCACCAGTACTAAAAAATTACGAATCATAATTATTATTCTAAAAGATTTTTAGCGTTAAATTTTATCTTATCTGAGGTTATATTTACTGATTTATAAGTTTCCTTATTTATTTCATTAAAGAATATAAAAGCCATTCTTCTTTTCCGTTCTATTCGAATATAATTGTTAATTTATTTTGATATTATGGATCTTCATGAAAAACAGAAAAACAATAAAAATAGAACACATTCTTACTGCGTATTAAATTAAGTACAAGGTTAATCTCTCAATATAAAAAAAAACACTTACCGCCTTTTTCATTCTTTAACATTCCAAAAGTACCACCAGTATAAATAACTAAAACTTTTCTTTCTTGAACCATATTGACTACTTTTATATGAAACAAAACCAACTACACCACGTTCGTCGCGCAACGCAACTGTCAAACTATTTACGAAATAATGGCCCAGTTATTTAAATATCAGATGTATTAGCTGACTGATAACTTATCAGTGACTTATCTGGGCGTATCTATGAAGTAGGAGCGTTATGGCCATCGCGAGATGATTTGCAGATTATCAGAGGTCTCGACCTTGATGTATTGCATAAATGGTATGAACATTATATCATAAGTGTTAATAAGAAATGTACACATTAAATAAAAGAAGCACTTTCGTATACTCATATGTACACGTGAATCTTTTGTCACATTAATTGCATACGACAGTTATAAGGAGAAATTTGGAATGACTATAATGGTTTCTACTTGTAAATGAGATAATGGTGGCGATTCTGATGTACACACTCTAAACGAAAAATCTCTAAATTTATCTTTAGACCTGTCAAACAGTTTTAGAGAGTATTCTGTATATCTCTAAATTGATAGCAATAAGGTTTAAATTGTCAATGTAGAAATATATAGAAAAGGTTACACACGTTTGACAGGTCGAAACCTAAATTTAGAGATTTTTAGTTTTAGATGTGTACATCAGCATCGCCACCAATAGCATAGATTTATATGCTGCTGTGATGCAGACATGAAATGTTGCGTCATTGGTCCCATTTTTGTTTACCAATTCTCGCGAGGTTTTGTTGAAATTACGTTTTACCATTTTTACCGTTAGGTATCATATTTCTTATTATTCATAAATATTCACATCACCATGACTTCGGTCTTTTAGTTATCATCGTACGCTGTTCCGATATTTTATGTTTGGTAATTACACGTTAATTTTTAAACTTTAAATTTACAATCATTAAATACTATTTTTCTAAACATATACTCTAAATTATATATATAATAAAAAAATAGTAAGAATGATTTTATAATTTAAATGTGATACTTACTGTGTAATACTTGGTGTATTACAAAATATATATTTATAAACAATTCAAACATTTATATAAAATTCGTACATTGAAAGAATAATGTATTTTTTTTAACAAATATTACATTTATGTCTCTGTCCATGGGAGTGATGCTTCCTCGTTGTCTCTCTCAAACATCCGACCAAAAATACCGAAGGAATATAATTCTACGTCTCTCTGTAGAAGTTTATAGTAATAAAACGACCGGTCTCCAATTTGGGTTACATTTAAGGAGTAGTAATTCGGCTGTAGAGGCAAAATTGATGCTTGAAGTGATACCGGATAGTAAACTATGTTGTCAGCTTCCAAATCTTCATTTCGTTTTGGAGTTGTTAGGTTCGCGTAGATCGACATCTCTTCAAACGTAGCAAGGGCATTCGGTGTGTAATTGTGGAATCTGCAAATGTATTTGGTTACGGGCACCGTTTAATTAAATCAATAAACGCGAATTTAGTATATTATTTACATAACTCCATATTCCTTGTGCTTTATTTCCTGTTATAAAAGTAATAAATAGTGTTTCAATTTGTTTAACGGTATAATAATAGTTAAAGAATATTTTATAATTAGAATAATAACAACAGAATAAAACGATACTAAAAGAATATGAACAACACTTTATGAACGGATTTAAGTATGTATTTTTGCAAAATGTAATATATGAAGGATTTAGTCGGTACCAACTCCGCGGGAATAAATACACATAACATACAACCTCTCTACAGCTGAGACACTTATTTTGACAATCAACACCTTTTTGTCTTCAGTCGACCGTGACGCACGCAAAAGCTGTAAAGTATGCGAAACGTCGGAAAAATTTAAAAATAATGTACAATATATTTAAATTTTTCATTTAACTTAAATCCGTTCGTAAAGTGTTTTTCTTTAAATGAGTAACAGTTATGTTAATAAAAGACAATATTATAAAACGATACTAAAAGTTAAAACTTCAGAACAACGTACCATTCTTTCATGAAATGTTTGCGATATGTCGAATCGTATTCGACGTTATAATATTTATTTCGGGCCCCCATGCAGATAACTTACTAAATGATATGAGATGTAGGCCATAACGTGATATTAAGAGGGTATATTAGATCGACACTAAGTATTCAGAATTACCTTTTGCTACATGTCGCGATACCATCGCCTGTGCAAGCGAAAACCGCACACACCTTAATGCCTCCGGTGGCCTTGCCGTCGTATGTGCGGACTCCACTAAATACTCCTGCTCGATATTTGTATAACTAAACAACCAACAAAATGAGGCGATTAATGTATCAAATGTGTTTATACGAGTTGATTTTTTTTTGCGGAGGCGTTTAACATGTCTTTAATGTGCATAAAACATTTACTTAAGTAGTTAAATGGTTAAACAAATAATTAGAAGGAGGTATCTTGTTTTTCTTGTGAAATAATTTGTAAAATACGCGTCAATTGCTTGAATACCATAAGTTAAGGAAAGTTTTACTTGAATTGTGTGACAATAACTAAATATGTATCATGATAAAGTTTATATTTAAAATTTGACTTACCGTCTTGTCCGTTTGCGTCATATTTATAACAAAACTGCACACTATATCACCACTTGTAAGGGAGAAGCTTTGATATGCTGGTACAAGTAAGCGGCTTGTGTGAGCAGCCATCGATGGATCCCCATTTATCAGAAGATTATCGTGGTCTGTGGGATTATTTTGTATCGGTCCTGGATACGATTCTTCTACCTACAAAGGGTACAATATCGGTAGAATATGAAAGTAATGTTTGGTTTTGGTTGCTCCATTTCGGAGGAATAGAAATTTGAGAAGTCAAATTGATTATACATTATATTAACAGTAATGATAATTGTATTGCCAATCCACCATAGATATCTATAACAATGATGGTCTGTTCCGCTTCTGCGGTTAAGCGCCAGCACTTAATGAAATAATTAAGCTAATAGTTAAAGACCGTTAAAGACAGCACGGCTCAGGGTATAGCTAAAAAGTAATTGTAGCACCTGTCCAGGAACTTTTGGAACCCTTGTGACGAGAAGTCGGGTAGTTGGTAGACCAGGCATGATGCTAATTAATGCACCAGCCTTACCCGAATAAATGCCAGACCCTATAACATAAATAATATTTGTAGTTCTTTACATTCAAATTGTATAATAAACGTTTACATAAATTCAAGACGTAGTTCTTAGTAATTAATGAATCATTTTTTTGATTTCGATACAAATAATAAATTACTGTACCCGCTCCACCTTCAGTGACATTATTGGCGCCGGCTGCTATGAAGTTCACATCCATCGCATATGCATATGCCTGTTGAATCTGAACAGCTGAAATAATCGCGTGTGTTTGATGTTTAAGGAAAAAACTCACTTCGATTAAGCGATCCTGATCCTCATTGTTGATCCACCCTTAGGATGGCACAATATGCCATAGTGGTATCTCCTTTCCATAAAAATACAATCATTTAACTTTGATCACAAATGATAAAGCTATCCGCGAAAGCATATCAGTCGAATTAACGAACTATATTCCTTTTTGGACGTCGTTTAAAAATAGCCAATTATATATTACAATATATATATAATTATGTTACAAATTAAGGTAAAAGTAATATTCACTTATTTGTATATGTCTATATCCTTAAAAATATATAAATGAAAAATTTAATTTTTCTATGAAACCTTAAATTTTTTTCTTTTTTTAAGTAATTTCAATTAAAAAGTCCTTCCTGTAGTGGTGTATCTAGACTAGGTACACTTTTAAATGCAAATCGTGTAATAGATTAAGGGTAAATATTATTTTTGAAGGGCGTTGTTTAGTACCTGTTAAATATGGAAACTCTGATACCCACATTCCTGTGTATATGATATCAGTTACGTTGAGCTTTTGTGGAGTCTGTATAGCTGGAACCTGGAACATCAGGTCGAAGCATATAAAGTGTCCAAAGCGAACGCCAAAGTCTGTTGAGAACTCTCCCAAGTCTGGTCGTAGAGCTGGTGTACGAGTGTACTCTCCGAAGAGATTCATTTTCCGGTATCTGAAATGGTATCGTGGTAGTTAAAGAAATATATATCACATTACAAGCACAATTTGCACATTACAAACACAGTACAATAATTGCACATTAATAAAAATTGATTAAAATATTCTGAAGAAATTTTATCAGTAAAAACGTACGTGAATTATACAGGAATTCTTCATAAAGATAATATTTAAAGTTTTATTATTATTTATTATTCTGAATACAAGATTTTGAAAAGAATTGTTCAACTTATTACTAAGTGTAATGTTTATTTATCATATGGTGGTAATTATGTATCATATGTTTAATAACATTTAAGTGTACAGGCAAACACACAGGGCTTACGAAGACCCACCTACTAACAATTGCTCCATGTCTATCAAAAACTGCATTAGTGTTAAAAATATACTCCTTCTGTTCTGGGCATTCTTCGCCAGGAGCAACTCTACAATTCATTATCTCTTGAATATTAACAACCACATAAATGTCATTCTCACGGGCTGCAGATGATATTGCTACTAAAATCTAAAAATAAAACCAGTGTGAAACGTCTTAAGTATATTTTACTCCAATTTATTACATACACACTTTAGAAAAACCAGAGAAAATTAAAGAAAAGTTTCATTTTCTACGCTTCGAACAACCAACCAAAAAAAACACAGAAAAAATTTTGTTTGCTACACTTATTTCTAGCTATTGATTTTTATAAATACCTAACTACAATTCTTAACAACTTAACGACTCTCCAGCTCCTGGAATGCAGTCAATAAAGTATATAAGATCTATGTAAATTATGTAATCAATTCGCATTTACACCCGCTGTGGGTGTTTCAAATTGATAACCACAGCGGGTGTTGATAGTGTATGAATAAGTCAATTCAAATTAAAAAAAATTGAAAGTATACAAATCTTATTTATTTCCCGTAATATTTCCACAGATCTTCTTATGGCCCGACTTTTTCTTTATATGACTTCTTTACTATAGGGCGAACGCATGACTTGATATTTCTTTATAAAACTTTAAATAATTTACTTGATTGTCCAGACATTCTTGAATCCATCTCTTTCCCAATACCATACCTCCTTCCAAGAATATCCCATAAAAAAACTCTAGTGGACCTCAAGCTGCACGAACTTGGAGCCCACTCTCCAATCAATAGGTTATGTGACCTTTATAACACGTACATCATAAACTAACTGACTTTTCATGACATCCTTTAATAAGTTTAAGAATAAGGAATATGCCAGAAATAATTATATTTTTTTTTTTGCAACTTGTATTGCTTCAGTTTTTTTTTTTTTTTTTTTTTTTTGTAATGTCAAATTCCTTCCTTAATGTTGTGATGTCTTTGAGATGGGTTTCTTTGATAATGGCGTGTACGCCTATAATGGTTTTCACAACGAAATTTATATGTTAATAAGTTATCTGTGTATGTTGTGTAAGCTGTTGGCGTTCCGTAATTTGAATAAATAAATAAATAAATAAATGATTTACAAATCGACTCTTAGCATAACAAAAAAATTTTTTGTCTCACGGGGGGGGGGGATTTGTAATAACTATTGAATTAAAAAGCAGGGCATGCTTAATACGTTTATATACAAATGTTTTATTTTAAAGAAGTATTTGGCAAAAGTTAAAACAGGGTTTTTTGAAAATATTTCAAATCTGATGTTTTTATTACAGGCAGGCTTAATAATTACAAATGTTTCATACAAGTACAGTTAAATGCGGTAAAATTATATTAAATTTCTTTCAACTGCTGAAATTTGTCTGTTTTGTTGTTATTTTGATTCAAGCCTTGGTCGTAATTTATTCGAAACTTATAAAGGTTTAATGTTTCTTTATACAAATATTACACTAGTATTAAACAAATTTATCATTTTCTTAAAAATTCTTGGCGATACTACGTCCACCATCCTTCCATTGCAATCTACTTTTGAGAGAATTATAAAGTTTACTATGAATGCACTAAAGCCCTTCCAATAATATATAATATGTACTAATATTTTATAATAATTTTTTGAATAAAATTTCTTACCTCATGGTACAAATCAGGACGCAATGCTGGAACCGGATGATCCTTTAACAAGCTTTTCATTGGAATGGATACATAATGATCTTGACCAGGGTTTAAACACAACTCTGGGAATACCACCACATCAGCATCCTGTAAACAAATTAATTTATTAAGTATAATAATAACATATCATACATTTCACACACCATCCGTTAGCTCAAATGTAAGTTTGATAACATGAGGTGCTAAGAAGAGTGTAGTACATTGTAGTACATATGCAAAAAATATGGTCATGACACAAATGCTGACTGTATCTTAATGTGAAGCTGTTTCGTCAAGGGAATTTATTTGCTCCTTCTTTCACGTCTATTTTATTGCTTTATTATGCTGCTCTAAGCTACATCTGATTTTAATACATTTCATTTAATACATCACGTTCCGGTGATAATGGACTTATTGTAGCGATAATTAATCGTATTTTATTTAAATCGAACATTTGTAAAATATAAAAGTGATTTAATTTTATGACCTTTGAATTTACCTTTGACAATTGTAGTATAATTTCTTTAGTAATTAAATAATGGATGATTATTTAAAGAAGATGGTTTGTCAATAGCAATTGTAATTTTTATCTATATAATAAAATGTATCCTTCATATACACATGCGACGACATCAACATCAACTCACTTGATTTCCGAATCTTTTACTTTCTCTTTTTCTTTAATAATCATTTGAGAATAGACAATAAACCTTGTGTACGTGACACGTCGAAAATTATAAGGGATTAAGGGGTTGGGTAAATTATAAACATTTTCTCGTACTCACCTTTGCCGCAGCATCCTTAATTAAAGTTAGATAATTTTGCACATTACTAGCCACATCCCAACTGAATTCGTATTCCACAACTGCCGCCACGTAGCTAGAGTCTTCTGGTGTGGATTTCTTAAATTGTATATAATTTTATGTAATAGTATCCTCCTGAGTTGTTGGTTAATTGAGTAAATGTGTTTTAGTATACTTATACCATGTAAATGATTTTAATTATAATATGTTGATTTCCAAGTAATTAACATGCAAGTTGTTACAGTTAATATCAAATAATTTACAAACACTTGTAGTTAAATATGACCGTGAAAAATATTTCATTTAATACTAATACTAAAACGAAAATCTCCAATTCAATAGGGAGGAGAAATAATCGTATGTTATCCTAATATGCACTAAAATAGTAGGAATTGTACTTACCTGTAGGGATAATTGCATCAGAGATGTAAACACCCAAAAAAATAAATGCATCGTGTAGTTCAAGGAATTCTTTTTGAAAACTTTATAAACAACACAACCTCATTACCGTACTTTAACAATATTTAAACTGTTTTAAATGTTGAGTTTCTATATACGACTTATAAACAATCTTTGATCAGTCCTCAGATTAAAAAAATAGCGGGTTATCGGTCCGAGAATTTATCTAAATTTAGATAACAGGACGTCATTCACGTATCTGTCTGATGCTTCCGCGGCTCAGCTATCAATCAATAAATTGGGCTCAAAACTAACAGAATTATTCAATGTGTTAGTTTTATTTGAAAGTTCCAGTTCAGTTGGGTTCATATATTTTTTAAGTAAACAAATTCTGGCACTGAAATCCAAAATCCGGTCAAAATAAATAAAATTTTCGTTGTAATATTATTTATTAAAATAAGTACATAGTAGGTATTCCGAGGACCTCTTCATTCCAATTTTAGGTCGCGCCAATGGAGTAAATAATAAATGTGTCAAACACAAAAAAAATGACATATCTATGTGAAATGTTCTCGGCATGATTTTCATCATATAAAATATATGAGTAACGCTAATTTCTATAGAAAAGTGTTACAATTTTCAACAGAAAAATTAATTCAAGTTGATTTTGGAATTATCCTATGAAACAATATGCTAAAACATAAACTGAAAATACAACGAGTAATATAGATACTGTGTGGAACGATGGCGCTGATCCTGGAACGGTATCATCATCATCTGGTAGAGTAGCATCCTCCTCATCCACCAACGGAGGAGATGGTTCTTGTCCGTCCTTTTCAAAGGCCCTCCCAAAAATACCGAAGGAATATAACTGGACATCGTTTCTCAGTAGCGTATAATTATAAATGTCGACAACTCCAAATAGTGGTGTAATTTCTAAGGAGTAATCTTTAGCTTCTAGAGGTAATAAAGTCGGTTGTAATGATACTGGGAAATAAGCGATGTTGTCGACTTGCAAATTCTCGTCACGATTTGGTGTTCTCAGGAAAGCAGCGATGTTCAACTCCTCAAACGTTGCCAATGAGTTCGGTGTGTATTTGTCGAATCTAAAAATATTGATAATCGTTTCATACAAAAATTTTGGCCTCATTAATTATAGATAAATTTGTATAATACCTTTTCGCGCATGTGTCAATAGTTTCGCCGGTACAAGAAAAGATGCCGCATGACATAACGCCACCACTTGCAAAACCATCGAATGTTCGGACACCACCCAATACACCAGCTCGATACTTATATAACTGTAAAGTTAAAAAAAAGCGAATGAATGTACGTGTGGAGCACACTAGTTTATTTTTTCCCAATAACTATGTAACTACATAGGTACGAGGGCTGCCTTTAAGTCGTGACGGTTGCCAATCTCCCGCGATTATTAAAAAAATCAAAAGGCATTTTCATTCTTTTCGAATTTAGAATTCGAATACAAAAGAATGTTTTAAATTGGTCGAATTATTTTATAGTATTGTCAATAAACATCTAGAAGATAAGTAAAATTACGATACTTTTTTAGACGAACGATGACATTGACCTTAAAATAAAGGAACAGTATGTATTTCAGCGACCACTGGCTAAAACCTGCACAGAGAACTTGGTGTAAGAAAGTTGATCTCTAGTTGGAGACCACATTTGCATACTGACGACCAGCCCGTGTTTTTTTGTCTCGAACGATCTGCAGCAATTCAACTGACGAGAATCCTTTATGTATATTTAAGATATAGTTCGGTAACGAGTTTTTAATATATGCTAACGATCCATATTATATAGCAGTATTTCAAAAAAAAATGTTTGTTACCTTCCTTGCAGTGTGGTTACTTAGCCAATAATTGTATCAGAAGAACGTTAAACTGTTGCTGCTATCTGGTATACCTCTGTTTCTTTTAAAAAAAAGTCATCACGGACTTTTGAAAACACAACTCAAGACATCGTATGTTTCTGTACCATGACAAAGCAAGTTGCAGGCAATGTTTTTGCACACTCAAAATACAGATCATTCGCGTTCCAACCCTGAGGCTGATTTTTTTACATTCCCAAAAACAAGCAAAGTCTTTCTGGTCAACATTTTAGCTCACGCGAAGAAGCTGTTGACGCATTCAAATCGGCCATTTTTACCAAGTCGGAGTGGAACAAAGGTCTGAAGAACACTTTTGGCTATGTACAAACCTGTACATAGCCAAAAGTGTATAAATATCGTGGAGTCTTCTTTAGAAAACAATAATTGACTTAACTTATTCCAAACGACAAAACTTAGTAATCAATTTAATCCGTTATAAGATATTTCACATACAAATTAGATTTTTATAATGGCGTGCAATAAATATTAACCATAGATTATAAAACAATCTCAAAGATATAGGTATAATATATTGTTTGCTGTGTTCAGTTTTTATCCGTAGACGCTTATCTATATTATATTTAATAAGTATGTAAAAAAAATTAAATATATATTCCATTAATGGATAATTTCAGTAATGAGTAACCTAGTACGCAGCATTAAACAAAAAAGAAGATACAATCAGATCTTGGCTGACAACACATATAAATGAATCATACATGATAAATACCAATTGGACATCATGGCAAGTTGAACTCTTTTAAACTATATAATATATTGTTTACAAAGGATCCTCCTGTCCTCTTGTTAGAGAAAGATCCTTAAAAAGAGGTTTATTGTGATATATACATATCTTGATTAAAAATATTTATATAACTACAATTAAAGGTTATCATATGCTTCCATTAATCATCGTGACATACTCAATTATATAGTGGAATATTCCTTAAGTAAAAGTACAATCTTTTATAACATAATTTAAATTCGTTTTGTTACACGTTAAAATAATTGAATAGAAAAACAAAAGTTATTCAAAATTTCAAGGCAAAAAGTTTTTAATTATAAAATTAAGTAAACGAATTTTATTAACCTTTTTTCTGACCGTGTAAGTATAATTTCTCAAATTGTATATCATGTTACATTTTCTCAGATTACGTTTTGTTAAAAAAATTATGAGCACAAGTTTACAAATGAGCATTGCCATCTTCCAAACCAAAAATAACATTTTCAACATTCATATAGTTGCTAACGTCATTGTCAGTTACTTCCCGTGGAAAAACCTTATCTTCGTCATAAATTCTAGCCCAAATTGCGAATGTTACTAAATTATTTTGTGGTGCGTTTATTTTAAATGAATAATTAGCTCTTTTGTCGTCATGTCCCTTAGTGAACGTGGCATTTGCTGCGTTGAGAGGAAATTTGTTGTTCCTTAGTGATAGTCCGAAGTATTCAACGTCCTCACATTTCAACGACGTGTTAAAATCTAGTGGATAAGAGGAGATCTCTATATTTAATTCCTGAAATTCTATTTTCTCTTCATCATCGGTGAATCTGAAATACGTAATTAATTAATAGACTGTTTTTGTCTTCAAGTATTATGACACTGCTAAATTAATTGGAAATGTAGATATTTGTTATTTAGCATATTCATTGTATGCATTAGCAAGACTGTCTGTCTTTGTGTACATCAACTTTATTCTAAGATATATATACAAAGAAATTACATATCTTGTAGTTAGCTTGTAACTAAAGCGTGCGCAGTAAGATGGACTTCCACATAGTGTAGAACTTTCACAAAGTTCCACAACTGCTCAATTGCACAAATATGAGCAATACAAAATTTATAAATTAATTTTCTTTACAAAAAAGTTATTAACAGTTATGGATACGCCGACAATCTGAATTAGAATTTATCTGAATCAAATCAATCATTTGTTAAATGTCGCTGGAATCTTTCACCTGTAAGGACAGTCTTTAGGCTTCTCGGAAGAACATGAAACAATGGAACACGAAGAAACTCGTATGTGCCTAATGTCACCGTATATATTAAAGCCATCATGAATAAACGCTCGGTACTTCAAACTCTGAAATAAGTATAGTTTATGATATAAAAAAGGGTTACGTAAATTAGTCTAAGCATAAAAAGGGTAGTCTTTATGGGGAAATTTAAATATGTCCAAATCACTACTTACGTAAACTTGGCTTATCTAAAAGCCATAGTATTGTCTCTTTCTTTCAAATTATCTTTACTATAAACTGACAAGAGACCGTTACTTAATTGAAGGATGCAATTGGACTGATTTATGGTTTAAGAAATTATTTTTCTTAAGAGTAATGAACTATGAATGAACGGTGAATGGTGAGGCGCAGATATATATTTTAATTAGTATTAAACATGCTTTTACTTACCCGGAATCAAATACGTCGAACAATTAATACTTACCACTAAAGTTAGTCAAGCTTGTTATTTGTAAGACACTTGCAATTAGCATGCACTTAAATCTCGTATTGTATTTGATAAGTTTATTTGATAAGTAAACAATTAAGGCGAACGACCAAACCATTAGTCTGTAACCCAACTTATTACTACGTATAATATATATATGTCACTTTATATAATAAAGACAAGGTACAACTTAGAGAGGTTTACATCTCTCTCGAACTCGGAAGTCTGTCGAACGCTAGATATATAATATAATTAGGGATATAATGTTGAACGACCATCAAAAGGCAATGTTTTTAAAATTTTGCGTTAGCGTGGCCACCAAGGCCATTAGAGGGAACAGATAAGTGATCAGTATTCTACTCTGAGCTGTGTAGCTGGGGATAACTCGATTAACTCTTAGTAAAAAGAATAAATAAATATATATATAAAAGAAAAATATAATATTTACTTCATCTCTTAAACAACGAGCCAAATTTTACAATATTTAAGAATTTCTAATTAAAAAAAGAAAGAAGAAAACTCTTGTAGAAGCTTGATGTTTCAGTCATTTTTTTTAATGTAACACTATCAATAACTGTGATGTATTTCTAAGTGTTAACAGTCACGCGATTCGCACCTTGACTGATTTCATTATATATTTTTACAGCAGGAAAACTTTGTATAAAGAAATTTGAGAAACAGCCCATATTTAGCATCATAGAAGCATATTACGAATTACCACACACTCACCGTGTTATTTGTTTGTATCATGTTGACTTTGAAACTGCAAATTGTATCTCCACTTGTCAGTACAAAAGACTGGTACCCTGGTACCAGAAGCCGGCTTGTATGAGCAGACAAAGACGGATCGCTTTTTAACAAGCAGACTATCACCGTCTGATGGGTCATCATATATCGGTCCTGGGTAGGAGCCTGTCACCTAAAAATGTTAAAATTTTATGCGTCTTTTTATAGATAAGCTAAATAATTTTATAGATATATTAATACACCCGTAACACACACCATCGGTACAGCCAGTTCTCTACAATCAATAAAGACGTCTTAAAATCAGCTTATTAAAGAAATCTCAACTCTAAACTCAGAACAGTAGAAAGTGCGGTGAACATATGAGGTTACTCTTTTTCACCGCCAGCAATATTTGTTTTCTATCCCGTTCTGAAAGGCTTTTAAATATGACAAGGTGGGACGTCACGGGAGACACTTGGTGTCGCTGACGTATTCTACTAGGGCAGTGTTATGGGTGCTAATAGGATCTTATATACTGTATATATCCTTCTATATTTACTTATTTAGAAATACACATATATGCTCATCGCAACGCATTTCGTAAGGAAGGGTTGTGCAATTTGCATTTTAAGATAAAATTTCAAAAAAAATTTCATATAATCAAGAATTTCATGTAATAGTTTTTCTATTAAAAAGTTTTCTAGGTGGAACTGGTTAAATCTTAATACCTGTCCAGGTACTTTTGGAACTCTTGCAACCATTAACCGTGTGGTAGGAACCCCAGTCATGAGGCTTATCAGAGCACCTGCCTTGCCGGAGTAGATGCCGGAGCCTGAAATCAGAAATTATATTATTGAAGGCTAATAATTAATAAAGATAAATTTATTCAAGACGACCCGAAGAGCAAAAGGTTAATAGCTCCTTACAAGCAGTTTGTAAATAACTTGGTGATTTAAAAGACTGGACTAGATCTGTTTCACTCTATGTCCTTGATTTGTTATTTAGCAGTAAATATAAATTTATACAGAATAAATCAATAAGCAATGATTTTCAAAGTTGAAAGGCATGCCACCAGATTCGTGAATCCTTACACAAAGCATGAATTAATACGTTAAATAAATAAAAAACAATTATATATACATTTTTACAAACATTTGACTAATTAAACGGACCGAGACACTTGGTATTGTGCCATGCTTAAAAAAGGTGCGTCAAATCTGGCACAAAGCAAAAAGTGACTATGTAAAACTATATAATTATTGATAGTTCCAAAATAAAGCAGCAATATAGCGGTTGGCCTGTCAAGATGGGGCCGAAACCAAGCAACCAAGTAATGGGCTGTACCTGTACTTCCAACTCTGACATTATTCGCACCAGCTGCGAGGAAATTTACATTCATTTGTGCAGCGTAGCCTTGTTGAATCTCGACCGCTGGAATTAATGTACTTTTTTACTAATTGGTACTGGTATTTACAAATAATTTAATACTGAATTATATAGTATTTTATTTGATTATTGTAAAATATTTTTTTTAATATTCAATATTTTTTTTAGTTTTCTTTTTAAGTTTTATTTAACGTTACCAACCACAGAAGTAAATATTCTATAAGCAGTAATAATAAAGAAATTTTAATTAAAATTTAAAAAAATAATTTGCTTTCCATCTCTGTTAGAATAAACTAGCTCTTTTGATTAAAATATACGGATACCAAAAAACTTATTAAGATTAGGACCTCTTTAGATTGAACACATATTTTATTCATTTTAATATTCGCTAATTTTTACTTCACATTTGCTAAGTGTTTCTAGTTATACATATTAATAATTAATTGAGAGATTATACATGCTAAGGATATCTACATATAAACTAGATATCTATCATATAATACATACATATAGGAATATAATGAATACCTGTGAGATAAGGCATCTCCGAAAACCACATAGTTGGGAATATAACATCTGTAATGTTTAGTTTCTGAGGCGTCTGAACAGCTGGGACCTGGAACATGAGGTCAAAACAGATGAAGTGACCAAATCGAACGCCAAAGTCGGTCATGAAGTCTCCTAGTTCTGGCTTCAGCGCTGGTGTTCGCGTGTATTCCCCAAATAGGTTTATCTTACGATATCTGAAATTATATAATTCAAATTTGTACATATTTCACATCTCATAAAATAATAACATGGAAACTGTGCATGGTTTATGTATGCCAATACATATAATATACTCAAACTAACTAACATCAGTATCAATTTCATAAATTTAATAAAGATATCAGTTCAAAACTCAGCCTAACTGACCTTAGCAGAACACCAGCAGGATAAAAAATAACAGACTTTTGATAGCATGCGCAATAGTTCTAGAATTCTAGATTTAGAATTATAACTCTTGGCTTTCTTTCAGCAGGGCATAGGTGTTTAATGAAAAATGCCAATTTTACCCTGAGAAATGAGTGATAATGAGGAGTTCTCATGTCTGGAGCAAGACCCTCCAGATATGAGATTTCATATCAATAGTAATATTTTAATTAATACTAATATTTTATTTCATAAGAAATAAAAAAAAACACTTAAAAACTAACATACAAAATTACCTATCAATAACTGCTCCTTCCCTATTGAAGACTACATTTGTATTGAAATAGTATATCTTCTTCTCTGGACACTCTTCACCCGGAGCGTCCTCGCAGTTCATTACTTCTTGTATATTTATTACTACGTATATAGCATTCTCACGGGCTGCCGATGATATGGCGACTAATATCTAAAAAGATATTATTCGTATTTGAAAAACAACAACGCCTATTGCTTTCCATATTAACTTACGCTAAAAAGAATAGTGTTTTGGTTTTGACAGGCGCTAAAAAAGAGGCGGTTTACCTTTTATATATTATACAGAACACGCAGACGTGAAGGAAGCTCATCTGATGCTACGTAAAACCTCTAACGCCTATACATTAAATCGATGAGACTTAAGGTAGTGTATAATAATAATACAGTTAAAGTAATAATAAAAGTAAAGGTAAAATATCTGGTTTAAATAAAGTGACAAACAAGTCATGGAGTCACGTAAAATCGCATATAATAAAATTAAATTTGAACTAGCGAAGTATGGGCCTGCAATAGCATGTATTGCGTGCAGGGTACACGAATGAATTCAAAGGATGAAGGAATCTCTGCTATAAAAATTCAATTTGCCTATAAAAAGTTATATAATAGATTGAAGAAGGTAAGAACTGTAGAAGGTTGGAAGATATAATCGTGTGTAGTTTACTGTTTAATAGCGCTCTAGCGGGAAAATAGAGATCTTCACGGACCTTCCAACCCTTCACTTTGTTATAGCTATGTATAAAAACCTACTTCATTGTACACGTCAGCCTTTAAAGCAGGTATGGGGTACTCCTTCAGCAGACCATAAATTGGCACAGGTATACTCTGACTTTGCCTTCTATTCAACGTCATTTCCGGAAACACGATGATGTCCGCGTTCTAAAATTGAAAACAATAATTGTAAAGATAAAATACATTTGTATCCAGTTAGAGATAGCACTGATAATGTTTTGTAACATGTTGATGTATAAATGAATTTCATGTCATGTCATTTTAACAATAAATACATATTTTAGAAAATTATATCAGTCAACTATTATTTCGTGAATTGAAAATTAGGTTTATATTTTTTCGCATAGACAAGCTGACTCTCGCAACATGTTAACTTGCTCATCCATAATATGTTTCGAACAAATAGCTTTTTTAAGAAATATATTTTTTTTGTTTTAATATTTAAAAACGTAACGTTGAGATTGCGGTTTTAAGCTACACACAACTTCAAGGATGACTCAAGTGTCGAGTATTTTAATTATAATTATATGTTGTCCGCGGTTTCACATTTTCAATAAAATTGCAGAAAAAAAATCTCATTTGTCAATTAAATGTCTCTTTTATTTTCCGCTCTTATTGAGATGTGATATGCACTATCCATTACAAAAACATTTCAATTCGTACCGGTACTTTCTGAAATTAGTGCGTTGAACCAAAACAAACATAAAATTATTATTTTTAAATTAATTGATACAACAGTATTAAAAAAATACTTTGATAAGGTATAAACGCGAATTTATTTACATCATTCGAACGAACTTTACAATTCGAGTGTAATTTTTTGCAACCACGCTATTGATATTAGCTAGCTTAACACGAAATTACCTGCGTAGCGGCATCTTTTATCATTTGAACATAATTTTGTACGTTTGTGTCCGTATTGGCATTGACTTCATATTCAACAACCGCGGCGACATAGCTGCTATCCTCTGGTGTTGATTTCTGTAAGAACATAGGACATTAATGAATAAATCATAGTAAAATTTAGAAATGATTTACAAGTTCTGTACCCACCGTATAGTTTTTTTTTTGGGTTTTTTTAAGGCCTACCCCCCGAACGAAGTTATCTCCGGGCCGTGGAATAGCTGATAATTTTTTGGGGCTTTTATTTAAATAAAGTAGTCGTTCCTATTAATTTTACATTACATAGCATGAGATAGCGTTATTATAGGTTTCATTATATTATATGTAGACTATTATTTCACAAACTGTAAAATCAGATTTACCTATTTCTATTATTTACAATTGTACCTATTTTTATACAGTACTCTACTATTATATCCCTTTTTTCCTTATCAGCTAATACTTTACTTATGTTATGTCTGTCAATTCTATCTATTTTTAATTGTGTCTCCAGTTTAATTCTGTCGTAAAGGTGTATAGGACAGTCGAACAGTATGTGTGGCACACTTTCTTCCGCGCTTCCGCATAGGCACGCCGAGCTCTCCTTTAGTTTAAACCTATATAAGTAGGCAGAAAAGCCGCCATGTCCCGTGAGTATTCGCGTTAAAGTGCTGTTTACTTGTAGGTTGACCTACCCACCGTATAGTTGCGGAATGATATATCACCTCAAAAACGAAGTAGTTCTTTCATCGATTTAATAATAAAACGATATGTAACATGAAAAATGGGTATTTTATAAAAACAAATGAATTGTGATGGTGCTAAACAAATGACAAAAGTACGTAGATACATTGTCATCCATATATCCAGAACGCACTGTAAGCGTTAATTTAATCGCTACAGAGAATGCTTAGTTTTTGTCTCACATATAATGTTCAGTCATGATATGGTTACTTATTGAATGTTATTTTATCTCATAAGAGTTTTAGCTGTAAGTTATATAATTATATTAACGCCAGCCTAACATCGACCACTGTATAAGATACTTGTATTTTCACTTAATTATTAACACTTCCATGTTTTTGTACTTCTTTTTTTGTATTACTATTTAGTCTTTTTTATATATATTGTAACCCTATTTTGGCTTTAGTTGTAGCATTTAAATTCTATACTATATGCTTAAAAACGCTGTTAAAAAGGGTGTAGTTAAAAAAAAAGTTATAATTTTTAAAGCCTTTTCTTAATACCGTGCGATTTGACAACGTCGAGTTGCAAATTTGTGTGCGATAAAAGAGATGCTATTTATTTAGTTTAACAAAACAAAACGTGTGATCGTTTTTTTTCCTTCCTCTTCTTCCTGTCTTTTCACCCGTATTCATTTCATTTTAATATTATAAGTGGCATTATTGACAATAATGTGTTATATCTTTAGTTATTACGACATCTTCCCCGCTAAACCCAAACTAATATAATAAGTAATTAAATTTAGACAATGTGTTGCGTCCGTGATTGACACTCATTGTAGTTGAATGACCGGGTGTGTGAGAATGCGCGATCGTTTTGATTAATCGTTGCGAACTTGACTTTTTATAAAATAATTAAATAATAAAGCGGGCGCGTCCAAAATGTTGACCCCTTATAATACCAAAACTGCTTAATGTACGATATGGGTCGTACACTATACATGCACGAACTGTCATCTGATCTCTTCGGGGTTCCTTCCAGAAGTGAAGTAGCTAATTTGATTCCGGGATATTACGGGAAATATTAGGTGTAGTATAAAAAAGCATTTTATAGAATTGAAGACTATTTAAATGATCCAAATGCTTGGGATAAGGTTGCTCCAGATCTAATTATTTTGTAGACAGTTCAAGATGTATGATGTAAAATTTGGAGATTTGAAATGAGTGGCGGAGAGTTTCTTGCCAGTTCTTCTCGTCCGCTCTACGCCCTTGACTTGCGAACTGGTAGTAAATGTAAATTAATTTAATTTTAAATGTTATCTTTTGACGTTCATAAGTGTACTTTGTAACATGAATGAACTATTTTGAGTTGGAGTTAGTATTTTTGGTTACTCTGCGTAATACAAGTATATTATTCGCGTAAGAAAAGAACTTTGGAATTCAGTATACATGAATCATATGTTTCATCTAAGGAAAAATACAACATAAGGTCTGGCAGTCTAAGTATTTGCAATATTGTTTATTTACGGATTTTGAATCATGACGCATATTGTTTCATCAAACTTACTTGCTTACTAGGGTTTACACAAAATACCTCCTTTTAGTAGGTCTCCCCCCACACAACTTACCGCGGCTGGCTAGGCTTGACGTGCCGGGGGGCTCACACCCCGTGGGGCCCCCTTTTTTTTCCCGCGGGAAGGGGGAGGGGAAATGGGGTTGTGGGGGCCCCCCTTTGGGGCCGGGGGGGTATGTTGGTGGGGGGGGTACAGGGCTATATTGAGTTTATTCCGTACGGATTTCGAATCATGATTCCGGCATATTGTATAAGGAAAGAGCTAAAGGATCAAAGAAGGACGGCACAGTTTTACACTAGGAAAATTTTATATACGCGGGCCGTGTTGTGGGGTGTGGGCAAACCCTTCATGGCCGGTGCCTTTCGTGCGGTTTGCCCCCCCCCCCTTTTCCCCTGCCCTCCATACCTCTCTTAGTGGGCCCGCCCCCCCCCCCGCCCCCCGGTCCCCCCCCAAAAAAAAAAAAAAAAAAAATAAAGCGTCTAGTAGCACTAAAATTACACTAATGTTCAAGTCTACATATTATAATTTAATATAATCCATTATGCACGTAAAATTGGGGAGTTTCCCCGTTCGCATCAGAAATTATAATCTCTCAATTACTTCCATTCATTACTTTATTCATTTACACCTTGCTTCTTATTACAAGATACAAGAATATAAATGATTTCATTGTCACAAACAATTTTGGACACTGACCAAATTTAAGTCCTATGGTAATAGATATAGGGTATAATTTTCTAACACAAATCGTTATATGAACTGGTTTCCTTGAAGAGTGTTTGTGCCAAGTTATTAAATTGTTCAAAGAAAGTATTTTTGTTATTTTATCAC
Organism: Pontia daplidice; assembly: GCA_963693355.1. Classification (NCBI taxonomy): domain Eukaryota; kingdom Metazoa; phylum Arthropoda; class Insecta; order Lepidoptera; family Pieridae; genus Pontia; species Pontia daplidice. Next base: position 2,157,712 of record CAVNZL010000006.1, read on the forward strand.
ACGGTTTTTAATGAATATCATTTCGCATTAGGAACATTGTCTGTTACAATGATAAGGTTTAATGTTTCAGTATAAGGTATGTACTAATTATATTTCCACAATTAACGACGTACGTACATATTTAATGTTTATCGTACTTTATGACCTGATTAAATTTATTAGCACTAATGCGTAATTTTATCCGCCTATATTTTTGTACTACTTACATATTTTTTTTATTAATTCTAATAATAATAATTTAAATAGATTATTTTATAAATAAATTAATATAAGAGATTATATTTTCAATTTCGTTCGGTGTACGACACAAATAGAGTAGACAAACTTATATTCTTTTTATAACATTATAATTATGTAATAAGGTAATAAAAATACCTGAACGGAAAGGTGTATCAGCGACGTGAATATGAATAATAGTCTCATTTTCTTCAAGACACTTGTACGCACTGATAATTCTGTCTATCTATCCCTTTATATAGTTATAAACTAAGCCAACCTTTGTCCAATGTCTCTCACGATAAGAGAAATTGACGGATAACGTATCGTTAAAGAAAACAAAACGACTTTTGCAAAAATTGTTGTAATATGCTATGACTACAGTAAATAGAAGGAATTTTTTGTTATTTGTAACATACTTTTTGAGTAAGTTTCGATATTCTACCAAATTTTCACTACATCAAACAAGTGTGTATAAAGTTAACTGTATTTAGTTTTTAAAATATATTAGGCGTATATTAATTAGAACATTATAAACTATTCATTTTGGCAGGCACCATTATTTTTGTGAAGCTAACAACGTATCATTATTTTGAAAGGTAAAATTAAGGTATTTTAAAATTTCTAAGGCACTGTTGTGAATAAATTGCGATCCGCAGATACAGGAATGACGTGACAATGGAAACAAATCAATCAAACGAGGGGAAGTCCCGGGCCAGATGTATATTCCATTAGTTGGCAAAAACAAATGTCCTCGTAAGAGTACTTAACATGCAATAATGCTAAATTTATGAGGTCCTTAACCTTTCCTTCTTTTATAGGTTAACTCACTTGATTTATTAATCTTGTAAAGAAAATCGTCATTTGTGTCAGGCGTTAATTAAAACTTCCCAAGTAATCAAATAGAGAGATATCCTGGTCGCCAACCTGAAAGTTTGTGTCGCTATTGAATTTTTAGTATTGTAATGATGATTGTTTTATTTTATTTAATTAATGTTTAAATGTTTAAATTTTTAAATATATTCGCAAACAAAGCTTTTATCAATAGATAAATACCTGAGAATACTTTTGGACAAAACAAAATCTATTTTATACTAATGTATACTTGAGTTAAACAAATTATCCGACTGGAGATGTTATTTGTTTAGGAACGCTCGTCGTTGACGCGTATTTACATAAAATGCAGTAAATTTTCGTAAAGAAAAGCTATATACTGGATCTATGTTTTCTTTACTTTTTAATATCATTTACAGTATTATCTATGAGCATCAAAGGTTAATTAAATTTTGAGCTAAAAAATAAATTCAAAACCCAAGCGAAATCTTATCTACTCTAGACTGAAGAAACTAAAAATGAAAATTCCTGACATATCCCATCATGATATATTAAGCGCCTGATAATAATTTGCGTCCAGCTACCGAAAATATGTTTTGCTATGCGACCGTTATTGCACCTATAATTTACTTTTGTAAAATTACAAATGCAGTTGGTATTTAAGTCTTTCCATTATTATTTTGTATTGTAGTAAGCCAAGTCAAAAAAATATTTTCTATTATTTTATAACTTATTAAAACAACAGTGAGAAATTGAAGGTTTTATAGATTTATTTCGGAGTAAATTAAGTATACATTAATTATTATAATATTTATATCACAGGAAATTTTAGAAAACAAATTGAAAGTAATTGTATATATGTAAATTTCATACACTATACATTCTCCGGGTTTTTATTTTGTCTAGAATGTTCGAAGTGACTCCGTAAGCTCTGACTATTTAGTTTTTCCCTTCTTATAGCTTGGGATCGAGCTCGTCTTTTCCCTGCTGGAGATGCCATTATGGAGCGCCTTCGGTCAACAAGGCCTGTATGAGAAAATATGTGCTCAAAATTGCAAATAATTAATAGAAAAAAAGTCACGCACAGCACAGACTTAGGACTTTCCTCAAATTTGTATGAATCAAGAAGATAAAATGTAATAATAATATTTAGTTTATGACATTTTACAATTTTATCTTTGTTCGTATAGAAAATATCAACGATTTTTCCACGACCTACAACAGTCTTTATTATATAATATTATTAAAAGTGAAAAGGTTTGTCTGACTGCTTACATTTGAAACATTACGGATGAACTGTAGCAGCCGTAGTTTGGATGAAGATACAATGATAATAGTTAAAGATCCAGGTTTAAAGGTAGTTAAAGAATCAAACAGAAGCATTATTTTCAGTTAACCACAAGAGGCTTACAGAGGACATAATGGCTGAAATTTTATAATGTGCACGAATCTTAAACTATGATGAAACAATAATGAAACCAAGAACAAAGAACGAAAGAAATACAATACACATGATTCACCTTTCAACCTAGTTAAGTCCGTATGAACTATATATTCCTGAACATCTTGATTTTCGGCTTCTTGACTGGCTTTCATCATTTCTTGGTACAAATCCTTGAATTCTTTACCCAATTGGCCGTCTTCTAAGGTCCGACCCAGACGCTTGCCAGATAATCCTAACGACTTGGATAATGGCACTTCATCCATGAACTCCATGTTGGCTAGATCTGATATTGCTATCTGTGAGAAAGAATTATGAGAAGACTAACAAGTATAAGCATTCATTCATTGATTAATTTTTGCATGCATGCATTCATTGATTTCTCAAATTCGTGTTTGAAGTCGGTTACTGATGATCATGATTGAATTTAATACAAAAAAGTATCATTTTAAAATCTTATAATTTAAATTTATGTTAATTAATAATGTTTTTTATAAAGAATATGTGTCAAAAATGATTTTATATATAATACTCATTATATATATCAACAAAATTATAACTACTTAAAAGTTTTTTTGTTCTATGTAGGAAAACATAAAAAATATGATTATCAATTTTAGTTCGTAATCATCATCTATACGAATATCATTTAACAGCACTGTCTCTCCCTGCCCGTTACAACTTAAAGTTTTTTGATGATGATTGTAACATCAATAAGAGGCAATTGTATTGTAAAAATATTTGTAATAATAATCCATTACTTGCTGAGTTCTTTTTTAAATATGATTATTACGGCGTCATAAGGCGAGTGTGAATGGTGAGGGTGGAGCTGAGAGACCCGCCTGAACCTTTTTGGATCAGATTCATAATGTTCTGCAAAAGGGCAAGTCGTAACCGACGAGAATGCATTTTTGAATATAATGATGGTGGAACAAGCATCAGGATAGACTGACAAGCCGGACATATAAGGCGAGTGTGGATTGTGAGGATGGGGCTGAGCCCGCCTCCTTTTTGGTTCTATGTTCTGCAAAAGGGCAAGTCGTAACCACAAATGCATTTTTGAATATAATGATGGTGGAACAAGCACGATAGACTGACAAGCCGGACATATAAGGCGAGTGTGGATTGTGAAGTGGGGCTAAGAGACCCGCCTGACCTTTCTGGGATCAGATTCAGAATGTTCTGCAAAAGGGCAGGGCATAACCGACGAAAATGCATTTTTGAATATAATGATGGTGGAACAAGCGAGAGAGGTGTACAAGGATCGTAACAATCGTTGAGGTCTGTAGTCTCTGCCTACTCCGATGGGGAAATAATCGTGACTTATATAAAATATAAATTGTTACAGTATTCAACATGATTACTTATTGTTTTTTTTGTTAAAAAAAAAGATGTGCGTTATTAATTATTATACACAAAACAATTTCACATCTCTTTATCACTAGGTTACCAAAATTGTTTTCATCATGGGTTTTTATAAATTGATTTTTGATGATGCAATTAAAACATGTCACAAATTAGTTTTATAATGACTGGAGCAAGAAGCATGATTAGTTGACAAGGATTGCTGTATACTTTGTGGAACGGCATTATGCATATAATAATATTCTTATTCCGACGATTTTTTTCGTAAAAATGATGCCTTGGTATATAAATCATATGCAGTCAGATTCAGAGTCATTTAGGTCACATCGTCCGCGGCTTTTTTTCACACATTAAACATTCTTACAAAGCATACGCTGATTTTTACTACTTACGATTAAATTATTTTCACACTGTTTGTAAAAAATATGAATTGCCCTCATACAGCAATCCTCTAAATGATACGAATGTTAACTTACTTAGAATAGATCAAACTGTAGATTTAAATTATACGTGCATTTACGAAAAGTAAAAGTGCACCACATCGGAAACTTAATTGTAAAGTTAAATGAGGATACCTCTATTAGTAGAGCAAATAGAAAAAACAAAACCATCACTAAATCAAAACAAAGCATCGCTCAGCGAGAATTATAAAAGATTACTAAATCTATGTCACCGGTTTAAAAGACTGACTGGAAATTGTATTGTTCTGAACAATGGTATGTATAAGATTTTAACAACAAACATCAACTATTATGAGCCTGACATTGTCTATTGGTAATGTAAGCTATGTCTTGTTAGAAATATCGTTGGATGTACAGTTTCTTTGGTATAATCAATACTGAAGTTATTGGCGGAGTTTAAATTGATTGGGAAACAAATTCACGGGAATAACTGTTTAATAATGGTGTAGTGGTTAGCATTGATCCCTGGGAGAAGTAATTAACCTGTTAATACAATTTTACAGCATTGCATTGCAGTAAGATCATAGTTAAATCGACATTTCATTTACAAACAGCATTATTAATATCTGACAAATAATATTTAATAACAGAGATACACCTATTTTACCAACTAGGTTCTAAATTGACTGAGAATAATTTGTATTCTTTTACTTTTATATTTTTTATCTCCCAACCTCATAATACAAAATGAAATCTACCTCTCAGAATATGCTTTTATTAGTCGTTATTTTAAACCAATCAAACTAAGAATTGTGTCAATTGTATCACAATAGAAGAGCTGGAATCACCGCATCAATGCTACACCAGAATAGAACCAATTTTATTTTGCTAAAGTAAGATACATTCGTAAATGAACACATTCGACTCACACGACTTATTCTCGTATACTAATCAGTATCTGAAGTCACCATCTGCAATTGAACATTGTTAACTACGTTAAAATTATAGAAAAAATAGTAGGACACTTCTTGAAACTACATTTAAGTAGGCGTTCTGGTATACGAGCCTTAAACTACATTTTTGTCTAAGGTTGCGTATGTTAATGTTCTTGAAGTGGCTATCCATGTGATCTACTAACATTTTGACAATGCACGCTAGGCAACTCCTTATATGAAAATATTGTTGTGGCATCCCACCAACAAATGAATAACGTTAAAGAACAATCCAACTTGTCAAACATTAGTGATAAGTGTAGAACAAACAATATTTCTTTATGTCATGGGTCAAGTGATTGCCACTATCGCCTCTCGATGTAACCGGACTGAACTGGCTTCAAACAGTATTGCCAATAAATTATTTGTAAATTCTCGGGGAATTTCTCAACGTTAGGTAAATTTATCGATAATTACACAAGGCAGCTAATTATGTCTATGTTTGATACAATGTATAATACCACCAGCAGAGTGTGATAATGTTATAAAATATATTAAAAGTTTAGTAAATCCTACTCCAGGTTTTGTATATAATATTAGGTGCAAGTAAGGCAAACTTTATGGAACTCTGTGCTAACGGAAATGCAATAATCCAGCTACTACTAGATACAATAAATAATTAGAAAAAAATATTTAATGTGCTTAATTCTTTTTGTTTTTTTATCGTGGTGCCCTAGTAAAATAGTGAAATCAGGAAGTTTCCATAATTTATTCTTAACGACAATACTTTGCAATCTCGATTCAACAAGTCTTACTTTGCCATATGTTATTAGCATAGAGCTGAAATTGGCTTTATAATGTTAATGACTGTGCGAGCCGAGTCGTAATGATAGGCTGGCTTTCTTGAACTATCTGAACACTGAATGGCACGTAACCGCTTTTAACTGGTTATTTCATATTTTAGTTCTTAATAATGTCGTTCCGATTATTCAAATTAGGGTTAAGAAACCGGAATGTTTGTGTTATGTTTTGATAGGGGTAACTTTCCTATACATTTTTTTTAGGTAATAATATCTCGCACTGTAAGAGCAAAACTAATAGTTCGTATACTACTTATTACTTATATAGTACCTTAGATAAATGAATATTTATTAATGTTTAAGGAAGTACTGCAAAAATGCTATATATGTGCAGTAATTCAAATTAAAAGTTACATAGAAATAATAGTTTGAATTAGAATAGCTGATGCTATGGTAATGAGTATAACTTGGCATACTTTCGATTTCTCGTCAATGAGACTTATAGATTTACTAAAAAGTATAAATCCTTTGAATAATTAAAAATAATCATCTTAAGTAACCAAAAACAAAGCCACGAATCTAATTAGGATGTCGATGAGAGCGCTCTCAAGATTTTTTTTAAATCGGTTAATAATTAAACTGTTTACAGATTTCAAGTTCATGGTATCGCGAAGCTATCACATGTTTTGGTGGATGTTCAAAACATCGACAAATTACCACAGCCAAGGACGCAATGAATCTGCAATATTTCTTTATAAAGGAACCAGATCCGAGCGTCGTGTTAGTTTGACCGCAGTCGTAAACACGATCGGGCGAAAATTATTCAAAGATGCCACCCGTTGCTGTGCCTAATGAGGTAAAAATTGAACGAAACAAGAGGTTTTTTTATTAAATCGTACTTGTTACTAATTTATTTTTATTTAGGCGCCAAAAAAATCGCTTCGGATAGCAATTATTGGGCAGAGCACCTTCGCAGCGGAAGTTTTCAAATTGCTTGTAAAAGATGGGCACCAAGTCGTCGGGGTGTTTACGGTCCTAGATAAAGGCAACAGAGAGGATCCTCTAGGTAAGCATTATTTATTTAAATTTAATCTTTTTGTAACAATTAAGTATAAAATAATATTTTAAATTCCTTTATCATACATGAGTTTATACCTCTAAATTATTATATGCTGGGTTTATGTAGGGCAAACTTAATAAGAAAAAGTTAAATTATTGTACAGTAATGCTGATAATAGTTATACAAAGTATTAATTAGATCAAATTTTGCTTCCTGAACTGAAGATCGTATGTCTTGCGACAATATTTGAACTCAATTATATAAATTAAGATACAACATTGATATAATCGATTTTTCTAATTATACAATAACAATTGTAACAACACATTGACATAATAAATTCTTTCGCTGAGAAAAGGCTTATTAGGATATTTTCCACAAACAAAATACAGACTTTTTGAGTACAAATAATCTAGCCGAGCTTGGAAACCTTGCAACGGTTAACGCCTAGGATCAATCTTGAGCGATGGCACTTACTATCTTGGAAATTAATTTTTCAATACCAATTCATTGAAACGTGCTTTGAAAAAGGAATAGTGTTTTTTTATTATTAATTTAATTTGTTTTCAGCAACCGTGGCTTCTCAAAACGGAATACCAGTGTTTAAATACAAGACTTGGAGAATTAAAGGCAAAGTTATACCGGAAATTCTAGAGGAATATAAATCTGTAAGCTTTTTAATTATTAGCGTTACATAGAACATTGCACTTATACGCTCAATAGGGATATTTTGAGTGATTTGTTAATTTTGTAATTAGCAGTGGTTTAGCGAACTACTTTATACATATTGGAACACACTTATAAATTTTTAAATTTCGAATCATAGACCACATATAATATAAGGGTATTAAAGTAGGCACTTTATTTTATAATGGTTTTGATTTTGATATAGTATGAAAAAATTATATTTCCATAAATTGTTATAAAAAATAAGACGTGATATTGTATGGTCAAATGAATTCATATTTATTCGTTTTGTCAAAAAATGGTTCATCTATTATTTTGAACCTATAAAAACCTTATAAGAAATTAGTATTACTTTAGTTATCAATGTCGGTTAGACTGATTTGTTATAATGATAATCTACCTATATAAGATCTGCATTGGAATATTTGCAAATGATTAATTATGAATCTATCGTTCTAGGAATGCAATTTGCATTCTTAGGTTTTATTACAAACGTTACACAATATTACGTAAAAATATATTACAGTAACATGTATATATCACATATATAAGCGATAAAGTTTAAATTTAGGAAAAATCCCTAATAGACCAATCTATAAGCAATACTGCGCGAAAAAAACCCCAAATTTTGACCATGGACTTCCGCAATATACGCCTGATTCTATTAATTATATTTCATTTAGGAATCAATTAATTACGACCAAATGTGCATTTATGTATAGTTCTGTTCTGCTATATTTTTTTCTTTCAGTTATTATTTTATTACATACAAGATATATAAACATAATAGGGGCCTTTTTAAATTCTTGAACTTGGAAAGGGTTGTCTCTACGCGACTTCTTTTCGGTGTAAGACTCCCCTTTTGCATCGTATATAAAAATTCATTTTTCTTATTACACTATGTGATAGTCGCAGTAAGAAAAACTCGTAAATGGTAGTTGTTTTCCTATATATATTTGGGACACAATACACAATAATTTATAGAATAATATTAATAAAGCCGTAGAAAATGAATGGCAAGAAGACAAAATTCCTACTAGGACCAAACGGAAAGAGACAAGCCCAATTCTAAATGCCCCGAACAAAAAGACAAAAAACCCCCCGGCCATTCCAAAACCCCCCCAAAAACACCTTTTTTTTTTTTAAAGGGGAACCCAAAAAAAACCCCCCCCCCGTTTTGAAAAAACACCCCCCCCCCCCCCCCCCCCTCGGGGGGGGGGGGGGGCCCCACCCCCCCCCCAAGAAAAACGAAAAAACCCAAAACCCAACCGCCCCCCCCCCCCACCCCACCACCAGGCCGGGACCGACCGGAAAAACCCCCCCAAACCCCCCCAAACCCCAAAAAACACCAAAAGGAGGCCCCACGCCGGCCCCCCCCCCCACCCCCCCCCCCACCCAACAAGAGAGGAGGGAGAGAGGGGAGGGGGAGGGGGGCCGCGCGCGCCCGCACACCCCCAAAAAACAAAAAAAAAAAAAGAAAGGGGGGGAAAGAAAGGCAAAAAAAGAACAAACACACCCCGCCCGCCCACCAACCCCCCCCCCCCCCCCCCCCCCGCCCGGAACCAAAAAAAAAAAAAAAAAAAAAAAAAACCCGGCGAAAGTGACATAAAACAAAAAAAACACACGCACCCCCCCCCCCAAAAACCCCAAAAAAAAAAAAGCCCCAGAGACGGGAGGGCCGCGAAACGCCAACCCACCCACCCCCCCCCCCGGGGGGGGGGGGGGGGGGGGGGGCCCCCCACCCCCCCCCCAAAACAAAACCAAAACCCAAGCCCGCCGCCCCAGGCGCGAGGGAAACAGCAAGACACCGGCAGGGGGGGGGGGGGGAAAAGGGAAAAAAAAAAAAAAAACAAAAACAACCACCCCCAACACAAAGCAGCCAAGGGAGGGGGGCGGGACGGGCCAAACGAACGAACAAAAAAAACCCCCCCCCCCCCCCCACCCCCCCCCCCCCACCCCCCCGCCCCAGAGGCCCAAACCCCAACCCCCCCCCCCCCCCACCCAAACACCCCCCCACCCCGGGGACAAGGGACCCACGGGGGCAAAAGCCCCC
>CAVNZL010000006.1:2172500-2195000 GCA_963693355.1 Pontia daplidice
TATAAGAGAAAATTATATAAAAATAAGATAATTCTTCCAGTCAACAATGCAATTCTTACTAATATCAATTATAAAGTTCAAGATATTGTCTTTTATTAACGAATATTACTCGTTTATATCAAAGACTGTATAGCGTTTATTACTGAAAAATAGGTTTTGTAAATAATGTTCTACTCAATTATAAAACACTACATTAGGGGCACTAAACTGCTACTTGAATTCATATAACTTAAAAATTAAGATGTTTTTATGGTTTGACTGGCCCACTGTTAAACAGAATAACGTATTACTTTAAACCAGTTTTTAATATTGTTTTTATATTTCTAGGACTCTTATAGAAGGTGACACAACCTGTGGTCTTTCCATATTCTGGGCGGACGACGGTTTGGACACAGGTCCAATTTTACTGCAAAAAAGTTTTCCGTGTACTATAGATGACACCGTAGATACTATTTATAATAAATATTTATATCCAGAAGGTACGTCGATAGAGCAAATATTTTTGTTAATATTTAATATTACAAGTAATACGAGTATAAACAACACCTCATTATGGCTTACAGGAGTTCCACCAGAATAAATTTATTAGTTATTTGAATTTACGCTCTTTAATCATTAACGAACAATTTTTACAGGTATAAAAGCTTTATCTCACTCGGTTAATATGGTTGCAAATGGTACAGCACCTAAAATTACTCAAACAGAAGAGGGAGCTACTTATGATCCAGCATTATTTAAGCCGGAGACACATCAGGTAAGAGTTTTTAAATAATATAAATCTAGATCACTTTATAAAATTAACCATCTTGCTTCGAAAACTAACTCGTGTTTATAACTCGTTACAAATATATTACAGATCGATTGGTCCAAAGGCGGTGTAGCCCTACACAACTTTATTAGAGGACTCGATTCTTCTCCAGGGGCTACCACTTTCATTAAATCACAATCCAAAGACAACCAAAATGATGACAATATTGAGATGAAGTTCTTTGGTTCTTCACTATGGGAAGGAGAATACGAAGCTGAGGGGGATATAATTAATATACCAGGATTAAACAAGCCGGCTGTTATACATGATGCTGGTTTACTGATTACAGCGAATGATGGAGTGAAGGTATGTAGAATAATAAATAATAAATAAATTGTTTTGAATGAGCGGAGACTGAGATTGGGTGAAGTATGTATCAATTTATTTTTTATTTATCAATTTTTGTTGTTGTATGTTTACTCTATAATAACTGATTAATATGGTGGCCCAACATAAAATTATGCAGTGAAACAATAATCCTCTAGTACTTAAAAACTTAATCAATGTAACTAGATTTCAGTTCCCTTATCAATTCAATTTCAATACAAATTCAGCATGCAGTTAATTTAAATTAATATGAATTAGAGCTTGCTTATTTCTGACCTTTAATTTGTTTCCAGTTAAATATACAAAGATTAAAAGTCAACGGGAAAATGATAAACGCACAAAATTTCTATAAAGCGAGTGAAAATAAGGTCACACTTGAGTTAACCGACGAAGAAAAGCAATTTGTCGAGAACGCCAGAAATATTTGGAAAGCAATTCTAAGAATTGATATAGAAAATGATACCGATTTCTTCGAATCAGGAGCAGGATCCATGGATGTTGTGAGATTAGTCGAAGAAATCAAAGACATAGTAAATTTAGAACTACAAAATGAAGATATATATATGAATACAACCTTTGAAGAATTTTATACGATAGCGATTTTAAAAGCAAGAGGAGTTTCGGGTAATCAAGAAATTAGGTACGATGGTGTTGAGATGGAGGTTAATAAAATGAAAATCAAATTCCCAACACAACTTTTCATTGATGGCGAATTCGTTGATTCGGACAGTGGAAAGACTTTAACATTGATTAATCCAAGTGATGAGTCTGTTATATGCAAAGTGCAGAGTGCATCGAAAAATGACGTCGATAAAGCTGTCAAGGCTGCGAAAAACGCATTTGAAACAGGCGAATGGTCGAAAATCAGCGCCAGAGAACGTGGACAAATTCTTTTTAAGTAAGTCAATCATCTTTTAACCTTTACTTAAATAAATAGGATTAATTTACTATAAAATCTACCGATATACTTCAGGTTAGCAGACCTTATGGAACAGCATAAGGAGGAATTAGCCACCATTGAGTCGATGGACTCGGGTGCAGTATACACGTTAGCTCTGAAAACCCATGTGGGCATGTCTATAGAAACTTGGAGATACTTCGCAGGATGGTGTGATAAGATCCAAGGGTGCACTATCCCTATTAATCATGCGAGACCCAACAGAAATTTGACTTTAACGAAGAAGGAGCCAATCGGTGTCTGTGCCCTTATAACCCCATGGAATTATCCCCTCATGATGCTGTCATGGAAAATGGCGGCATGTTTGGCGGCTGGCAACACTGTTGTCATGAAACCTGCAGCCGTAAGTGTTATAATTAATAATTTAGCTTTCCCAATTTAATAACAAATTAAACATAATGAATGAAACTAATACGTAAGGGTACCTGGATCTTTCTATCTATTTCTATTTGCACTCTCTAATTAACTGTAATTTCTGGTTTACCTTAGAAACGATCTGAAAAGTATAATCTTTTCAGAATTGTACCCCTGTAATTTAATTACAGTTTCATAATTATCATTCGAGTGTGCGACTACTTCATTAATAGACGAAGAGTTTATTATTATTTAACAATATTATTATTATAATTTAATTTTATCAAATACTACATTAAAAAATTAAGTTACACAGTTCTACTCTATCTATGAATAACTCGAATTCTTTGTAATGACTATTAACTATTGTATATATTTGACTATTATATTTATTGACTAAGCCTTATGTCTTCCCCTAGGTATGTCCATTGACAGCGCTAAAATTCGCTGAACTATGCGCGCGCGCTGGTGTTCCTCGTGGTGTGGTAAATATTCTCCCGGGAAGTGGTACAGTCACTGGTCAGGCACTGGCTGACCATCCACTTGTTAGAAAACTTGGGTTTACCGGCAGTACTGAAATTGGTGAGTAGCAGATGAGCTTTTTATAGCTTTTACATCATGGGACCGAGTAAGCACGCAGTCCCTAAACCCCGAGCTGGTGGTCTCATGGTTGCCAACCTTTAATATTCGTTACCTATTAGTAAAATTCTATAATACTTATATTAAATATAAATCATATTGATATTGCGAATTAATATGTAGTTTACTTCAAACGAAAACAGCCTGTGATTCAATATCATAAAAACTGATATAAATTCTAGGTCAAACAATAATGAAATCCTGCGCAGCGTCGAATATGAAAAAGGTATCTCTGGAGTTGGGTGGAAAATCACCGCTTGTGATATTTGAAGACTGTGAAATGGAAAAGGCTGTGAGAAACGTGAGTATATCTTTGATATCTTATAATTGTGAAATTCCTCGAATTTTGATACATTTTCATACACAAATTATGTAAACGTTAAAAAAGTACAAGTTTGTTTAATATAAAGTATAACATCAATCTATAAGTTTAGTTAAGGCATTTGTATTTAACATGCACATGTTAGGCACGTTTTTCTTCATTAATACTATTCTTTACATATAGCCTAGCTAATAGAATCAGTTACTTTACGGAAATAACATAATATTCCGCGAAAAAAAACCGGAAACCGGAGCATCCTCTTGAACGTATGTTGCAATCTGTTTTGTAATTAAAAAGGACAATCCAAATGGAAATTTTAAGGCATGCAGAAATTTCACGTACCTAAATTTACAAATTATTTTATATGTTCACAGGGAATGGCTTCGGTATTTTTCAACAAAGGTGAAAATTGCATAGCAGCCGGCCGTCTGTTTGTAGAAGAGTCCATTCACGACGAGTTTGTAAAAAGAGTTGTAACGGAAACCAAGAAAATAAGTATCGGAGACCCTCTTAATAGAGGAACGAGCCATGGTCCACAGAACCATAAGGCACATATGGAGAAATTGATTGAGGTACTTCTTCTAATAAATCAATTTCAAACGGGTTTGGACTAGCAATGTATAAATTAAATTATCTGACTTGGATGATGTAAGTGAGCTTCATATAAAAGTCCTACTTTCTTATATGTCTAGTACTAGTATTCAGAGTGCATATAAGTAATTGTAATTTGTTATTATTGTTTTTGATAAAAATTAAAAACAAATTTCAGTTCTGCGAACGAGGCGTAAAAGAGGGGGCGACATTAGTATATGGCGGTAAAAGAGTAGACAGACCAGGCTACTTCTTTGAACCCACTATCTTTACTGACGTCACAGATGATATGTGGATCGCAAAAGAAGAGTCTTTCGGGCCTATTATGATTATCAGCAAGTTTAGTAGCAAGTTAGTATCCTATGGTTAATTCATAGCCAACTCCTGAAATATTTGCCACTGCTAATAATTATGGGACCAGGACAGATTACTATAAAGTTAAAAAGCTATGTAAAAATTGTTGTGAGCAGTAGAATTTATATTGTATTATTTTTCAGTAACATGGACGAAGTTATTCGTAGAGCAAATAACACAGAGTATGGTCTAGCGAGTGGTGTATTCACGAAAGACGTTTCAAGAGCTTTACAGTTTGCTGAAAGAATTGACGCTGGAACTGTTTTTGTTAACACCTATAATAAGACAGATGTCGCTGCACCCTTCGGTGGGTTCAAACAATCAGGCTTTGGAAAAGATCTTGGTAAGTGGGGAATGGGAGAAAATTAGCAAGAATTGTGAAATAAAACACAATGTATCAAAATATGTATGTATTATATTAATTAATTATAATTACAATGCTTTTGTGTTTCAGGTCAAGAAGCTCTGAATGAATACCTCAAGACGAAAACGGTTACAATAGAATATTAAGGCATTTTAGATTTAATATATTTGTGTAAATAATTTTAGTCTTATACAAACTTCTGTTGTTATTTTATTTTTAAATTATAATTAAAAATTATTAATATTTTACTGGTGGTTTATTGTCTAGAAATATATATAAATTTGATCACATACGAAAATTATATGAAAATCTTATAAGTGGATGCAATTTGTGAATGGATTTTGCTAGCTACCTAATTATCATGAAATATGAAAAATACAACATTTAAAATAATGATGATCGAATATAAAATGGTGGTATGATTCAATCCCTTTAATTATTACAAATAAATGAACAGTTCAAAGTCCTCAAAATCTTACTCGTCCACAATTCCAGTCACAGTATTCCATGTCTTTTTGGAATTTGAAATTCAATTTAAAGATAGCCAGAGACATATATACTAACAAGGGTAGGCTAGGGACACCACATCCTTTTAGAAAATTATTTGATTATCAAGCAAAAGGAGTCGTCAAGCAAGGACACAACACCAGATAATGTGATTGTCTTAGAAACTATTAACAACCAACACGGCCGTATCTAAAAATGCTGTTTAATAATTCTAATCTAGTCTAATCTAATTTATGTTTTATTACAGATCGCCAACAAAGGTTGACACTTACACTCGACAATCTATCTTAGTTTACCCTAATAAAAATATCATAATGTTAATTCGTTAGAAAATTGTATGTTTTATTTAGTTGTGGCGTTTAAATCGAGTAAATAAGTAAACTAATATCTTTATCTTTGCTTATACTAATATTATAACATGAAAAGGTTTTTTTGCATTATTGTAACGAATAAATAATTGGCCCGTCAGAATATTATATTACCAAAGAGTAATCGTTACTAAGAAAGATCAATATTTATTTCTCACGAATATTGCTGACTGACTGTCTGGCTCCGGGTCTCGATTTTCGAAAATTGCCTAGATACTAAGTTAGGCTTGCAAATCGCCATTTTAACCGGTAGGTACTATTTGAATTACATATATTCTTTTTAAAAACGCTCCAGCGTTTTGACTAGGTTATATTGTAATGTTTTAAATATGAAGCTGAAATGCAAAACAAATTTTACTACAGACGAAATCACGGTGAACAGCTGGTATGGAAATATTATTTTAACTTCTGGTACAAGTTTTGGGTGCGCAAGGCATTTGTGCCAAGAGTGCGGTATTCAAGTTTTTTTGCAGTCCATATGCGTAATGTGTTAAATTTAACAAACTTTATGAAAAAATTAATTAAGTATTACTTACCTTTTTTATCTTTATTTATTCTACGATCATTTGTACTGTCATTACTCTTTTGTCAAACTGACAGTGCCAAGGATCGATCACCACTGCTATTATGTATTTGTCACAGCTGTAAAAAGATATTCATATTTCAAAAAGAAGAAAAGCATCGAAAAGTAGTAAATAAATATTGCAATAATGGTTAAGGTGCCACCGCGTGATATCTCGCCTTTTATGCAAGCGTTTAGAAATTATCTTCTTGGCGTAAGTAGTATTGTTTTGTTTTGTTATTATGTAATCTTTCTTTGTTATCCTCTTGTTAAAAAATGTTTTTTTATTTAAGAGAAAACATACAAAAGCATTGCGGTTCGAGCCATTTCTAGCAGCTAGGACTCAACCACCTCCAGAAATTCCTGATGGATGCTCTCACAAGTGGGTATAAGACATTGGTAAACATGCCTGATGAAGACCTTAATATTAAGGTTATTTATTGGTATTATTTTAAAGAAATAGAGGTATCAATTATTACTTACAAGTTGTGTAAAATGTATATATGTATAATTGAGATGTAAGATATAGTTTTAAAAATTAAAGTATGTCTAACCTATGGTCAATATTTATAAGCTTCAATCAATCATGGTGTATCCCATAGATTGAATAATTTCTCATCAATAGTTACACCTTTCTGATAACAGTTCTTTGATATCATTCCAGACATGCTCAGAATTATTATTACTCTCGTGATGCTCGAAGAGAGGTAGCACCACCTCTTGAAATATCTACTAAGTTGTTAACAACTGGAGCAGAAAAAGGGTAAAAAACTTTACTAACTAGTAGTATGTTGTGCCAAAACCATTAAAATTAAATTGACAATTTGTTATTGAATTCCTTAAACATCCTAATGTCATTATATAATTTTAAGTTTAAAGAGGTCAACTTGAAGGACTGATTTTTATGTAGATTGATTTAGCCCATAATGTAAAAGTATTTGGGATACATTGAACAAAGTATTTTCTTTAAATGAGTAATGTTGTGTGAATAAAAGACAATATAAGCTCAGTGACTATTAAATGTGTAATGCAAAGAATTAATTCCATTTCTAATTCTATGGAGTTAACAGCCATATTTTTGCTTTCAGAGAAGCAAAGACAGCTGCCACTGTGAGGCCTACCCCTGGCAAACTGTTCAATTGGGACAAGCACCATAATTAAACTATGGAATTCTAGAGTTATTGTAATTTATGTGAATGAAAAATAGATTTATAAATCTAACAATTTTTTTTTTACCCATAACAGTAAAAGGTGAACTTGTTGTACTGATTTTATTTACAAAAAGTCTACTTTTGTAGTTATAACAATAAATTAACATGTATTAAATGCTATCATCTAATACTGTATAAAAATGTGACATCACCCTTGCACCAGCAAACTAAGTTATAAATTTGATACCAATATTTGTCACAGTTTAGTATATAGCTTTAGCATAGGAGTTGTATTAAAATATATTGGTGGGTAACAACTATTAATAACAACTATTTTAGTAAAAGACTATTTATTACAAAGTTCAATCATTCACAAATACTTTCATAAATACTATACAAATATGAGAATTCTTACAATGCCATCATAGCTCTGCTATGCCAATTTTAAAACTTTAATGATTAAAATGCATGTATTATATTCTTATTATACTAAATATTGAACCTTGCTACAAGTTGTCAAATGAGAGTAACAGGGCAAAAGTATTACTCAAAGTACATGCAATATAATCAAAGAAATGCTGAATAAACCTTCAGTTAGTTTTTAAAATTTAACCCAGTGATAATAAAAAAAGTTGAACCCATCTTATTATGGTTATAATGAAGATTTTAGCTTCTTTCTTGAATAATGACATGTTGGGTCTAATTGCAAATATTTGAACATCTAATCACTACTACTTTCAGTAGTATTAGGTGTCTTAATCTTCATATTTGAGAACATCCCAAAGCTAAACTTGTATTTAGGCCTCTGCCTTTTAAACCTTTGTCATTTCTCTCCATCCACCTGTTTTCTGAACTGCATGGCATCACCAAAAGCCTTTTTCACGGCTTTCCTCTCAGTTGGTTTCCTCGATTCAACCATTTTCGCTTGATCCACTGCTTTATCTACACCTAAGAGCTCCAATTTATTTGGGGGTAGCCATTGCCAAGTTCTTTTGACGTCGAAGAATAGAACTAGGTAGAGTATTGGTTCGTGAGCATAGTTTTTCTTAAGATTAAGAACATCTTGAGGAGGTACTGGGAGTGGGACACCATTATAAATGAATCCTTTTGGCATTTTGGGATCAATTATTAGTGCGGGATACCATGGGTAGCCTCTGGAAATAAAGAGTTATTTAGATCAGTTACGTTACTTAATCATGGAGATAAAATAAAAATATCTATTGTTTTTATTATTCTTGTTCAAATTTTAGCTAATATTCATAGAACAGCATCTTAATTTAAGACTTAAATCACTGATTTTTTGTAGTGAAAAAAAGTACAAACCTGCATTTAGCCCAGACAAGTTGCAAAGGTTCCATTACTACCTCTGTAGTGGATGATTTTAATGGTGTCTTTGAGGTAGTAGATCTAGTGCCGCGACCCTAATAAATGAAAAGTTTTAGTGGAAATTATGTCTGTCATATACTGACTGCATTTCCCTTCATATGTCATATCAACATTTGGTAAACTTGTATTATTATAAAACTGTATTTTTTTATCTATTTCTTTATTATATACATTTCTGATCTTTATAAACTATATATTGGAAAACTAAAGCATTCTTCGTATAAGACAAAAAGATAATGTTTTAGTTTGGAGAGAGTTTACTTTTATATTTAAAAGAAAATTTCTTAATTTAGAAATTACTTTTTGCGGTGTAGTTGGAGTGTCACGTTCATTCTCGGTGTGCCTCGTTCGCCTCGGCATACGCCGTTTGTCTGAACTGCCTTCGACGTTAGACTCCAATGTTTCATTGCAGCTTGAACTATGCAAATAAATTAAGCTATTAGGAACAAGGAGATCACTGAAACCATTAGCAAAGAAGTTGTCAAACTCTTTGAGTCATCCTCTTTTTCTATCAATTGTATTTACGCTGTTATGAGAAGAGATAAGATGAGACTTTAGTTCAAACGGTGCATTTGGACGCATAACCCAGAAAAGAAACAATTGAAACCTCGACCAAATTTTTTCATCATAATCTATGACCAGGCAGCTTTATTTTTGATGAAGAATATTACAGTTACTCCGTTAATTGATATATAAGTTACAATATAATAGAAAGAAATATTTATTTATGTGAAACGGAAAATCAGTTACAAAATATGAGTAGTAGTCTAATGCTTCGCCGAATTTTCAATAAGCAAAATTTCTGAATATAATTTGGAAAATATTTCCATTCAGCGATTAAATATGTGCGGGTAATTTTATAAAGAGCTTTGTGCCATAGGGTAGGATTTTCCCTGATAGCCCTCGTATTCTTTTTGGCAATATAATTCGTTTTTTTTAACGGGTACTACGCGCAATACTAACCCTTCGGCATCGGACGAAGACAACGAGCACGAACGATCAGAGGCGTTCTCGTCGTCGTAATGCGTACACGACGAACATGACTGTGACCATACCGAGCTGCTACTCGATGACCTGTGAATAAATAACGTTTTGTAGCTTATAGGAGATATAACATGACTTAAGTCTGATCATTAAATAAAGTCAAAATAGTAAAGAACAGAAATTTTGGACCAAAACCAAGAAGCACAAATTCATACAAACATTAATCACAGGACCATTTTGAAATAAAACTGAATCAGATATAAATGCGAAATATTATTATAATAGTAAGTGGCCAGCTAGAGCCACATCTGATAATAAACTTTATTCTGCTAAGTTAGTTATGATTTGTGTCCAGTAACAATAATTTCAGCCTTGGTATCATTGATGAGCATTAACAGTGTCTCTATTATACTATTGAAATGAACCAAACTTCATATACCTGGATAACGCCAAGTCGCTATCAGACCCAACTTCGCCGGGTGGTCCACGGTATTGAAGGAACGAGGCCGGTACTGGGGTCTTACTGTCGCCCGTTAGTGACGACCTGCAAAACATTGTCTAAAATATCTCGCAAATCAGCAATTAATAGATAAACTACACATTTAAAAAACAGTCTTATAACAACACGCCCTTAATCAAAAACTTAATCAGACGTTTCAGCAACCGTGGTTATGAACAAAATTAATATGTTTTCTAAAATCCTATCTTATTTAATTAACATAACAATACACTTATGATAATCTAAAATGCAGTAATAGTAATCCGATACAGAGCATCGTTTACCTAAAGAGATCAGGCGAAGTGCGCTTGTCCTTGTCCTGTTTGCGTGGTCGGCCACGCCCCTTCTTCCTTGGCTCCGGCGTGCGTCCCAGGCTGGCTGATAATGTAGGCAACGTTGCTATAACATACGTCGTTTTGCTCTCACTTAAGATTATTTTATAAGTTTCTGTTTCACTAATTCAAATGTGTTACTAATACTTTTTAACTGTTAAAAAAAAACACTCGAAACTAGTAACGCTCTTAGGAGCATCCTTAAGATGTCTCTCTATGAAGTTCATTGACTGCTAAAAAATTACATCTATAAAATGTATATTTATTTTAATATGAATACCTCAACATACTTTAATGTCCTTCATTTGCGAGAGCATCACTTTTTTTAATAGTGATGTCTTCCCGTGTCGTTTCACACACACACACACACACACACATATATACATATAGTAATCGAAGCGTGATGTTAGAGTTAGCTTTCTTCAATAAAATCGTTATAAGTCATACTTTTTCAAATCAAACTGTACGTTAAATTACATCGCTTTAAAATATAAAAAACAAGCTAGTTACCATCAGCACCAAAACTTCGAGGAGGCGTCGTGATTGTTGAAGATGGTACCAGCAGAGTTGGTTTCCGCAGACCACCCAGCAGGCCCAAGCCTAGGAACCAAAAATCCAAAATTTATCCACAAATCGGATACATAGGCAATTTGATTGATTATTTAACAAAAAAAAATTGTAGACGACAATCATTTACACATATTTAAAAAACGTTCAGACATTCATACATAAGTAAGAAGCAAATACCTGCAGTGGGCGTGGCAGGCTCTGGCACTTTAGTCGGAGATTTGTCTGGCGTCACAAGTTTTTGCGTCCTCTCCGCCTTTTTATTCACGATTGGTGTTTCCGAGTCTGATGTCGCTGTATCTACAAAGCCGTATTAATTAATTAATTTTACACATTATTATTATTGTATAATGGGTGAAACTACAAATTTTGTTTCTTTTGTAGTTTTTTTTTGTATTACTATTTTTTGTTGAAATAGATGAATAATTAGCTTTTTATATTTAGAATGAACAATACGAACCAGCTTCTTGTACCCGCCGAACAGCTGAGAGTGAGGGTCTGCCCCTCCCCCTGCGGCCGCGCCTTCCCCTCCCCCGGCCTCGCCCTCGCCACCAATTCTTATTCACCTTGTTCGTAACCACCGGTGAGTCGTCACGCTGAAATGTTTCAATACTTCTAAGGTTTCTTTAAGATAAGCAATTACTTTATATACAAATTTATACCAAATAATATTACAAAGGCCCAGTTCCGCGCATGATCCGTCAACCAATCACTTCCTTAACTAAATATATTCTAATGTGTATATAGTTAAGTATCTGTTCTTATGTTTTAGCATTATATTATTTAACATTATATTATTATTACATAATAAATAAATAATGTTTTTATGTCATTGTGATTGTGCAAATTATTTGTCTATAATTAATTGACAGTCAAAATTATTTGTTAACTCCAAAAGATTCTAACAGATGTCGATACTTTTCGACTGGATTGAGTAAGTAATCAATAGATGGCACGGCTATGGTAAACCGTGTCATATAAAGATTAATTTATTAACCTAAACAAAGCATACTTTGTTCAAAAATCTTTCAATTACAAATATATCCCCCACCTTAAAGCTGATAATTATATTGAACTGAAAAAATATTGCTAGAAATCCAAGTATGGCATAACAACATTTGCCGGAAGCTGTTATATATAATATATTTAATTTTATAACCATACTATACTAAGTACTTTAAAGCATTTAAGGAAACTAATTTATAGTTAAGAAAATTTAATATTTACCGTATCATCGTCAGAAGGTTGTACTGGTGTGGTGGCTCTCTTTTCACTACGAGCAACAGATACACCGCGTTCACTGCGTGTATCTGAAATATTTCAATAACAGGCAATTTACAATTAATTAAATCCTTTATCAAATACATAAACATGAATAAATAAATATTTCTATAATCTTTAGCACTCCCAGAGCAATGAGAAATAAAAAATTTTAGACAATTAACGTCAGCACGTCTCGAATGTGACATTTTTTGTACTGCTACTAATACTATAAGGACCACGTAAAATAATATAAATCAATTTATTAACTGTATGTTTGGAATGTAAAAATACATTTCAGCAATTATTATGATATATTAAAAAAATATTATCCTGTCTAAAATTAATATTTTGAACGACCACCTGTATTACGTTACGTCTTTAAATTTCCCTAGTATATTTTTCTTTATTTAAACATATCTAAGATATGTTTTACATTCCAAACTCTTTTTGTCAACTACCCACTTATAGTAAATGAGGGTAGTTTGATGCATACCAGCTGTGTGCTCGCTGTCACTGCTACTTGGCCTTGTACGACGCGAATCACAGCTCCGCCGTCTCCTGGGACTGAGCCTCGTATCTGAGGACTCCTCCGCGTCACCACTTCCGGCCAACTCCGGCATACCGGCTTCGCGGACATCACGACGCGCTTGTCGAAATATGCATTTGCACTGTTCCCGCATTTTTACACCCGCCCTAAAACATTTAGTAGAGATTCCAATATAGACAAGTGATTCCACTTTTTGTTAATAATGAGTTATACTGACGAAGGAGGCCACCGATGTCGCTTCGCTATCGGATTTAGTTTTAAAAATATACATTCTAGAATTAATAGAATCAGGCGTTACCTTGCGGAAGACCATAGTACAAAACCCAATTTTGTCGCGGAGTATTGCTTTTATATTGGTCTTGGTATTAGGGTTTTGTAATATACATTCTAATAAGCATCGCGTTTAAGAACAGTATTTTAATTTTTAATCGGTCAGTTCTTAATAAAATTAGTATTTTTTGGACTGCACCGGGTGATGAAATATAATTAATGTATTAGACATTAACTTTTATGAAATAGATTTCAATGTTATTAGGGAAGGAATTATATAAAAAATTTTAATATACATCTAACGAAATATTTGTAAACACAAAATAGCGCTTTTCAAACACGCAAATGTCGCACAAAGACATATAGTAAAGCCGGTAGAAGTGCTTACTTATAGAAAACAGTATCCTTATTATTGTAGGTTAGACAGTTGTCTATCATGAGTTGGAAGTCGGTTTCAACGTCATCGATCGTCTTGTATTGCCCTTTGTCGAGTTTCTTTCCCATCGTACTCAGATCCATAGGGTGTTTTACCACTGTACTGTAGTCTGGAACCTGTCAAACAATTTATAATAAAAATAAATCTACTAAAAATAAAAAATTAAATAATTTATCAATGATCAAATTGAGAAATCTACACTTTATATTAAATTAATACAAAATAAACGACAAGATTACGTATGTATTCACTCAGTTGTATTTAAAGTTATGTTTAACAATATTTTTAACTTTAATTTTTTTTTTATTTATTTATTAATAAGATATATGTTTAATAGAATATTTTTTGATACTCCACTGATTGTTCTAAATAAAAAACCAAATACTATACCTCGTTTAAATCGACAGGCTCCGTAAATATGTCACTGGCGTCTCTTTGGCGCAGCTGTCTCAATAACTTGTGTAGCGCAGCACGATCCGGTCGAAGTGTGTGTAGCACGCATCGTTCCCAGACACGTGTGTACTCCGCTTTGAGACGTTCGCGTTTACGCACCAATTCGCAAAGCAATCTATCGTAAAGAAAAAAAATTACACGTCGCCTTTTCCTTTTTTTTGGAGTCGGTTAAAAAAAAACACTTATATCAAAACCTTACTTCTTTCATTTTATATTAGTGTTTTTGGCGGCTTAAACGTATCGATTTCGCGAGAAATTTGTACTTCGACACTACTTACATACTTTGTCACATGTACATATGCTCACAGAGTAGTGCTCTACTTTTCCATACAAATCTATCTCCTTTTTGTTTCTAATGATTGTTTGTGTATGTGTATGTGTGTGTGTTAGTGTGTGTGTGTGTGTGTGTGTGTTAGAGCTATTCATATTTCGAGAGTAAAACCTTTTCCCCTATATATAACGATCCCGCAAAATAGAAGTATTGATAAGAAATAATATTTTATGTTTGAGGTTTTGTACAGATGTCTCTAACCTGGCCCTTTCCAAATCTTGACGTATCCTCTGCCAATACTTGAGCTGATTGCATAACTCTCTCACGTTTACTGTTCCATCTTGTATTCCTCTTGTACCTAAAAAAGTGTCACAATTCATAATTATAATACTTATTTTTCTGTCAAATTTTTTTTTTTTAAAGAATTTTTTTTTAACACACTGCAGTTTTATAATTTAGGTATAAATTAAATTTTTACGATATCGATAAAGCAAAGCCCTCAAAATAAGGATGCAACACTGGAAAGTTCCATGTAAATCTCTCTTTCTGATCATATTATTGGCTGTTTGGGTATCGAGTAGACTATGCGAATACGTTTCAATACTAGACTAACACATACCATGGTGACTAGTCAAACTCTGCAAACGCCTCAACAAAGGTACGCCATTCCTGCTGTGTCTCTTCAATGTCCAATACGCCAATAACCGCTTCATAAGCTGGGCTCTAGCAGCTGGCGGCCCGTCCGCTAGTTGCGCTATCTCCGCTACACGCTCCGCTGGTAGTGTTGGTACTAGCACCACCGGCGCCCATGTGCGTTTTAGCGCTAGAACTCTTCTGGCCTAAATTCAGAATAAAAAATAATCAGGGCCCTAAAGCAATCGTTATTAACAATGTAAATAATAATCTAAAGCAGACGTATTAGTTCCGAATATGCCCAATGTGCTCATAATACAATTTAAGTTTAAGTTACATAAATTTATATAAAATATTTTTTACCTGTTTGATTTTATCGCGCCCTTTCTGCCGAATAGCTGACAAATCATTTGACTTCGAGTCACATTCAGATTCAGCAGCTCGACGTTCCTTTTAAACATTACAATTATCACTATTTATATATAATATAATTGAGCATAGTCTGTCATAAACATATTTCTGTCAAGGTATAAAATTGAAAGGCAAGATTATGAAAGTAACAACCAAATTGCTTTCTAACTTTTTATATTGATTTTGTTTATATAATGATCTTATAATCTATTTCTTATACTACGACAAAATAAAAGCAAATTTTGCAATGTAAACCAACGATAACTGATGCTATCTTAAAATAGCTACAAAATATAAAAACTCCTTAGAGGTTTTACTATTGATTATAGCTAAGATACAGACATCAATTATCTCTTATTTTTCGACAGTTTAATTTTTATATTTTATTAATCATATAAACTAAAATATAAGATATAACGATAAAATTAGTTAATTCTCACTTGTAGAATATGCGCAGGAGTGTGTGCGTCACAGTACGCCATTTTGGCCACTTGCACGGGTTGACTGGGGTCTCTGCCTGTCCCAGCTGCTTCCATCTTCATGTATAACCTTTGTATTGACAAATTTAATTATTCATTATTATTCCTATATTTTAATATTCTATATTCTTATAATTAGAGAGAATCCATCAATCATGTCTTTAAATTATCATATATTATACCTCAAATGTTAAAAATTGAAATTTATTATAAATAAGGGTTTACTGGTACTCCAGTTTCTTACCCAGCTTGCTGTGCGCAAGTGACGTGAAAAGCGCTATAACAATTGCTCCTATGACATTGTATACAGGCACCGACGCCTCTCTGTTTGCATACCATACATTGTAGTTTCCAACGGGCAGGTGGTATTGTTTCTATCGAATCTAAAACAAAATAAAATAAGCTATGTTGTTGGAAAACTATATTACTATTCTTGTGTTTATTTAAGTAGCAAAGCAAATAATAGTATGGTTTTATTTAATTCTTGATATAGTTTTGAATTTTGCCATACTTTCTAGTCAAAAGAAATTATTTATTGATATTTTTAGGAGAGTATATTGATAGGGGTTAATTTTTTTATATATAAACTCTTGTATAACTTACCGATAGGCTCTAAGAAGACAGTGTTAGCAAATCTCACTTCTGGGATCCAAAGAGCACAAACCACATGAGCCCAAGTGCTTTGGTCAGTTTGTTTAAAAGCTCCTACAAGTAACAAAAAAATAAATTAAAATTATAGTTAATGGTAGACATACTTATATACTAAATTATTATTAAAAGAATGCCTTATTTTTAAGGTTTTTTTGTGAATCATTTTATTGATATTATATTATAACTTGAATTACCTCCAGTGTTGGGGCATAAAACACAGTTGACAAGTCTAGATGGAGATTGAAGGCATCGTCGGCAGAGCCATTGTCCCTCTGGAATATAGGGAACCTGGTGGAAATGGTGAATAGGAATATTAAGATATACCAGTCACTCAATTCGATTTAACTCAGCAAACATGGACCCCATCACTTGATGCAGTGTCATACTTATGCAATGAAGAGATTCAAAGAAGGTGATATCATATTTGATGTGGATTTATTTCTTGAAACTATCAGACAAGCCATGTAGCGACTGGAAAGGGATGCCAAAAACTGTATAGAGCACTAACAATAGACCAATAATTTCTTCAAATCTACACATTCCCATGCTTATAGAGCTGCTAGTGTATCGTAGTGTATTTTTCAATTCTTACACCTACCCCATAACAATCCTGATGAACTGCCAAGTTGCACATATCACAGAAAAGAATGACATTTGTATTTTGACACTCTCCATCCATACAAATACAACATACAGCATCTTCATCCACTGTTGCCGCTGTTTGCTGTCCATTTTGTGAAGCCTGGTTATAATTATTATAGATTTATTCCTCATAACAATTTTTTATGGTTTATAATAAAATAATGTAATTTTATAGTAAAGCATAAAAGTTAAGTTAACATACAGAAAGTTACATATATATTTATATAAGCAATCAGTTTAAATGCACAATAACAAAAGAATTAGCATTTTGGCTATATATATCAATACTTGAAAAGATGGAAAAGGTCTAGTTATAGTTGACAAAACTAGGATGTCTCCAAGGTTTTATGGTAGTATTAAGTAAAATTATAATATACTGATAAACACACTTGAAAATATGATTCTTTCTCCAATCTATCCATGAGCAACTCCAAGGTATCAACAGAAACTGCAGTTAAGCCCTGCTTCATTCTTGTCTTATTGATGATTGCTAGCCATGCTGTATCTTCCTCGTCCACATCATACTCCACTTCTCCATCTAGCTCTTCCGCAGATTTTTCAATGAAACGGATGTAGGCATTCGGACGTGCTGGTGCATCACAGACTCTCTCATTGTAGTCAGGAATTAGCTACGTAACAATTTTTTTTGTTAATCAAATTTTTCTATTCCTTTTATTTTATTTCTATTTATTAACTCTTGTTTTATATTTGCAATTAGTCAAATTATAAGCAAATGTGTTTCAGTAAAAAGTGGGACCATGTTACTCAAATCCCTAATTTGTATGTGTCTAGAAAGAGTAGCTTTATAATTGTAATTCATAAATAAATTTAAAGTCAATTCATAGATGTGGAAATGGAATAAACAAGGATCTAGAACCAACTTATAAGATACAATGATAAAACTAAGAAGTTTATTTATTATAATTTACCTTGAAGCTAGCTTCAGGCAACTTTACATGCGGTTCCTGAGGTGGTTCAACAAATGGTAATGGTTTCTCCAACTCAGCATTTCTTTTCTCCCATTCTTCAAGTGAAATAACTGGTACAGGTTGGTCTATAGGTATCCTACTAATTTTACCATCAATTTCAAATTGTACTACTTTCTGTGCTTCAGCAAATGTTAATGCTTCTTTTGGGGGACTTTGTAAAGCTATATCACCAGTAGGAACTGCAGTTTTAAATCTGCCTTTCTTTCTATGGTGTGGGACTGTAGGCGTTGCCGGTGTGGGATTGTCATGATCGTAATTAACCAAATGATATTGTAAACCACATAAACTCTTGTACACTTTGTCACATTTCTCTAACGGACACTGATATGGAGGAGGTCTGTTTTGTCGTAACTTTTTACAGAATTCTAAGACATCGAAATCCAAGCCCATCGCTGAACGGCTTCAATTTAAACACTACAGGGAACACGGCGTCATACTAAAACCAACCCTTGTTTTGGCGCAAGCACTGTATAGATCATTAAATCGGAAGCTAGGATAACAAAACCTATCAGCTTACATGTGTTGTAAAATACATGTTTTCTGAGTAAAAGCAAATACGCCGCCAGCCGGAAGGAAAGAAAATAATAAATATATACGGCCGAATTTAGCAAAAGCCAAATTTGTGTTGATGTTGACAGTTGGAATGTACATTCACTCCTCTTGTCAAGGTAGGATGTATATAAATTGAAAAGTATGGAACGTCAATTTAGTGCCAAAGCTCAAAATTTTGATATTTTTCCTTATTCTGAGCTTCTTGCGAAACGTTCCACTGTGATGTTGTAAGAAGAACTAGGGATCCAAATGTTTCTAACACTGAAAGGAAACGTAACTTTAAATAAATAATTTTTTACAGGTGTTGTTTTCATAGATTCTAGAAAAATCTAAATTTTATAAGGATATATTTGACAGTTGATAACAGGATTGCCATGTATAAAATTTACCTCACACCGAAACCCACTGAACTAAAATTATACATTTATGAATATTCATCCATAACTACTTCTTTAATGATTATTGTTTTTTGTATGAGAGCAAGGGTGTCATTATTTTTTTACCGTTAAAATTTTAATACAGTACGGTACAATATAGCAACCCTTTACTTAGATACCGTCAAAACTTAGAAATTTCGAGGTGTCATATGTCAATCTGGTACTGAATAAATCGCATTTGTTTATTGTGATCTTATATTGTGAAGTGCTAGAAAGCTTTACCAATTTCTATTGTTTTCTATGCGCACTCTATATTGATAAGCTCTAACTATTTATTGAAATATAGTCGAAATGGATATATATGGATATTCTACATATCAATATAATCAATCAGATGAACTGGCGAAGCAAATGTTCGCTCAACAAGCTCTTGCTTCCTCAGTGCAGTGTCCTAATTCCCATCGTGGCTTACCAGTTCAAGATGCACATGCAATGCCAGTCCCCACGGGCACTCCGTGGAATGTTCAGAGCCTACCATGGAGCTTGCAGTCTCCTCCTAACCTCGTCCACTTTACAGCCCAAGTGGATAAACAGCTGCTACATTGTAAGAGAAAAGGCACAGATTTGGAACCTGTAATGTAAGTAAATGCAATTGTGGCCCTATTAAATGTATGACAAACATTATGTCTTTTACATATCACTCATGTATATCAGGTGAAAATAGTATCCTTCCAGAACCAGCTACATGTTTATCTTGTTATGATAATCCTTCATAAACTAGTACTACCACCTTGGTCTGTGATTGATTAGTATATTATGTAAATTAAAAGAAAATTTAGATAAGGTATGGTTTTTGTATATACATTAGTCTAAGGCTGTTACCTAAATAAAGCAGTACTACCTTGGATGTTACAAAATAGTGTCCATAAAATAATTAAACATAAATCAGGAAAACAAAAGGTACCTTGTGTGCAAGTTACCATAGTCTGCTTAAAAGATTTCAACATATGTAATAAGTATTTTTAGACGGGACCAACGTAGTTTCCATAAAATAACATCATCAAATTCAAAACAATTTTTTTCATTAACCACACAGGTTTAGATTTACACAGTACAATCTTAAAAATCTGTTATATTCTTGTTCATGAAAAATAAAATTTCAACAATGGCCAATAAACGTGCGCACAGCTAATTTTGAAGACTGAGGTACACATTAAAAATACATAAGAATTCTATCCTAAATCTTATCTTTCAGACCTGCAAAGCAATTGATAACAGAGGAAAAAATGGCAGCCCACTTCAATAGTCTTCACATATCATCTGATTACACTCAACATTCATTGGCATCTGAAGATGTTATGGAACTAGCTGTGGATCCAGTTTCTATTGCTGAAAGATTAAAAGGACATAGACTTGTGCTCTCAGAGGATGTTAAAAAATTGAAAGATGAACCATTGTTACCCCCAACACTTATTGAAAGGTACTTTGAATAATATTTATAATAACACAATTACCACCCATGTGGTTACTGAAATGCATTTGTCACTGCAACTACAAGCTACCTTATTTAAAGATACTTTAAATGCTTTTCATTAGAAAAAATATTAATTGATTATAAGAATCTAAATGATTCCTTTAACGCAGTTATTAAGAGAACCATAATTATAAATACAAATATATGTTGTATACTATTTTAATTAAGGGACCAATTTATAAATACCAAATATGAATTAGAAATTAATTATTAGTTTTTGTTGTAGTTATGGTACACTATCTTCTTAAGGTTTACACATAAGATATATACTGTGGTGGGGTTTTTGTAGGAAAGAGGGATACATACAATATGTGCTAACTTATTGGTTATGACAGAAAAGCTTGCAGTTGGAGTTTATTTTCCCGTTTGATATTTTGAACATATTCAAAAAATATATGTATAAATTGTAGGCATGTTTAAGTCAAAAGTTTTATTATCCATTCAGTACTTTCCACAAAGTGTAAGAAGAATGCAGCAGTCTATACTTATATACTTCGTTTATACAAGTACAAACTTTAGTTTACTATATTATTTAGTTAACTATATTAGCAATTATTGCAATTAGGATATTATAATCAGTAGGTTTGTACATGTCTAAAATATCAACAATTGATTCTCCTTCAACCTTTCTATTTTTACAGCATTCAAAAACCTCAAATGTCCTTAGTGGTTTGGAAGCCTCGTGAAGAAATTATTAAAATTAAAACAGAAGATGAGAAATTGGAAGAAGATGAAGAAGTCAAAAGAAGGAATGGTGTTCTTGTTCCACCAGAACCCTCAGGAATGGATGTAGAAATGTGATGGTTGTAAGTTATAATAATAATGGAACTGATTAAAATTGTTTATCTTAGTCATTACGTGGTAACGAACATTAAATCTATTTTAAGGATCTTCTTTGTTAAAATTAATGGTTTCATCGCTTTAATATCTAATCAATATTTCTAAAAAAAAGGTCTCTCATGACGTAAATACATTGCAAAAACAAAATCAAAAATTATATTTCTTAGTTCTACAATGCTCATATTAATTATCTCATGCTTATGGCTTAAAAACATCTGTACTTTCAATAGGACTAAGAATAGTGTCCTAATTTAAGTTTTTCCTAGTTCTCTAATATAAAATAGTCTAGAATAGCTAAATGTTAAACAGAAATTAGTAATAAATTCTTCGTTCTAAAATTGACCTGAAATGGAAAGCTTAAATCAATAGGATAAATTCTAATAGATAAGTTGGCAGACAGTTGGAAACACTGACACAAACTTGACTTGTAACATTGACTTGTATAAAATTAGAATTAAATAGATATTTGGTACAATATAAAACAGGCTGACAACCAATTACACCACATTTCATAAAGAACAATTGAATGAGTACGAGGAGGATTTAATATATTTAACCTAACCTCCGAGAATTATTTCAATTAATCAATGTCAAATTAAAATTACATTTTTTTTTACAAACAACTTATACTGTCGCCCTCGTGTTTAAGATTTTATATATTACAAAACATCCTTCTATTCTACAAAATTTTCATTGCCTTATCTATTTTTTAAACTAATAATTCAAAAAACACCGTGATAAAAGGGACAGGCCAAAATTTTTATGAATTTTTTGTTATTTATAGTAACATAATAGTTATCGCCTAACTTTCCGAGTTGATATATTCATTCTATAATATTATAAGTCATAAAAAGGTAGTTTTAATAAAAATTTCCGAATTTCATATTGTAAAAAATAATTATTAAAAAATCCTACGACAAAAGTTTTAATTGTCAGCCATTATTGTGTTAAAAGTCTGGAGTTAGTTAAATAAGACGTGTGTAAATAATTCAATACTTTTTCTATTCTTGTTATATTTAGTATGTAAGATCCATGTAGGGTTAATTTCCTGCTATTGGTAAAGAAATAAAGAAAGTCAC